>CM055827.1:37661479-37744399 GCA_029582265.1 Zoroaster sp. YZ-2022
ACACAGTCCAGTGTGGACTCTGCTGAATAGAACAGGCGGTGGATGGTCACTATCATTTTGTTTCTAAAGCAGCTGAAGTTAGCCAGGTGCCAGACTGCCCCATTTTGGAAAGGAGCTATTTTAGTAGGGGAGTATATTGCCCTTATTTTAGATTACTGCCATCCACCACCTCATCTGTACTGTACTGTGCTGTGTAAGTACACTTTTGTTTATTACTGCAATAATTGTGTTTTCATACCCTATCCTGCATGTCGTGCTTTCCTGGGTGCCCTACAATGTAACTTGTAGCGAGAGATGGAATATTTCAAACTTATTTTAATTATTGAGATGCCATAAAATCTGTTTCCTTATAACATTATTTTAGTTGGTCTGTTGAGCTAGTAAATTATTTTCTTATGGTCATTTCATGACTGGCGGTCGGTCCTTAAGTTCAGAGCAAAGGGCGCCGTTACAATGTTATTCTCATCACCAATGTGGGCATACTATACAAAGATGGTCCATGACCTTGCATGATGGCAGCATTTGTTTCCTTACAATTGCATCAACATCAACACCTGCAGGTGTGATGTCATATTAATCTCAAGACATTCCCTTCTAAAATTTTTTTTGAAAATATGCTATGTGTACATGTACAATATGTAAGCTTTTAAACAGCATGGCTGCAAACTTTGACCAGGTAAGATGTTGTTTTACGTTTATAAGGCATGAAGTGACATTATTTTCCTCTTTCATTTTTTGATGACTGAACAAAGGTGATACATATTTCTGTCTGATTGGAAAAGCAATAATAAACTTTTATATTTAGTATAAATAATGTCCAACCTCTGTAGTGTTCTTAATTCAAGAGTGATATTAATTTTGATATTCTTCATTTCAACATGCAGATGAATAGGGCTCACATGCCTACATGTATTCGCATATGAGCCAGTCATTCATGTACAAATACAATGTACACACACATGTATTTGGGGTGTGATAGTCAAGAGTGGTCTAGTCACACTGGACTTGTGTTCTGATAATTTGAGTCAGAATGTGGAGTTCGAATCCTGGCTGCGACCGTGGTACTTATGTCCTTGAGCAAGACACATTACTGTAATTTAGCTATATCTTCATGCAGGAGTATGTAGTAGGACCAGGGTAGAGATGGTTATTGTGTTTGATTAGCCCTGTAGCGTAAAAGAGTTGCAAACATGAGCTGCACTTACTCCCAGGGAGCTGAGAATGATTATAGGAATAATGTTAATACAGTGGCCAAGGAAATGGTGCACATGGACATTGTATTTATGTACAGTACTCTATACTCATGTACATGTGTCACTTATTAAAGCCATATCTGCTTCTTCATGTAAACACACAAAAGACTATGTGCCTAAACGCCTGACAGAGATACATTGTTTTACACAATCAGAAAAGATTCCTTGTTTAGAGATATTACAATCACTGACAGACACATTATATACTCACGGTGAAGGAGAACATGCACTTTATTATAATCAGGCTTGTCTAATTTCATATCTGTAATCTTGACATCTGGTCATTGGAAAAAACGTGGTAAATTGGGTGGACAAAAATAAGTCTGAAAATCCCATAGATCGACGTTTGTGGCATTTTACCTATCTACGGGTTATCCGTAGATCGGCGGATATGGGTCAACTAATACGATATGCTCACAATAGCGACGAGTATCATCACGATCAGAGCAGACTTTCAACGGGGCATGGAGTCAGTGTCCTGGTTGCGATGAACGACAGTGAGTGCACATTACTGGCTCATTTATATGTGTCATAATAATAATAATAATGTGGACTTATATAGCGCACGTATTCACCAAACTGGTGCTCAAGGCGCATTATATTATTACCTCTGCTCATTAGGCTCATAAATCATTCCTGAAACCATCTCAGCTCCCTGGGAGTATATGGGTCACTCCATGAAGTTGGGGCACATGGGTACATTGCTACATTGTAGTTATTTAACCATGTTTAAGTTGTTGGTGTTAAATGTTTCAAGGTAATTATTTTTATAATGAAAGCTAGTATAGAAATAAGCACGAGAAAAAGGAGATTTTTTCTTCTTTTGTTTGTTATATGACCGAAAATTTGTCCGTGTCCAGTGCCATTTTTATAAGGTATTGTGATATACTAAGTGTTCCAATTTTATCTCCGTATTTTCAAAAGAAAATCTACTGCGAACCCACACAAACAAAACTTATCAGTTTTTTTACTTTTCAAATAGCATATAAATAATAAAATATTAGTTTAAAAATTTTCAGATTTCCAACGCCATATCAATGGTGAATTCACGCGTACCGACGCTACATGGGGTAATGTCCGCGTAAAAATAAACACGTAACATCGGTATTCCCCACTGCTCACGACTCGAAGTATACTTTCATTGAGGAATCTTGTTTCACGGCTTTAAAACATCGCATAAATCACAATGACGAAAGTAAAAACTTGAAGTGTGATTGCCCATTCCATGCGATTGGGAAGTAACACGATCGGTTGTTATTTGGGTGTCCGCGAGTGAAATGTGGCGTCAGTAACGAAAACGCTTCACGCCGATAAACACCACCAGGCATTTGAAATGGTACCGGCCTTGGGTTGACCTCAAAGGAGGTCATGGCACTCGTTCAAAGAACCAATGTGGCAAAACCGCTTACATAAGCACAGTGCGATTGACTATGTGACGGTGTCCGCATGTAGCGTCGGTGTCCCGGAACTACCACGAGATTGTTCCGTTCCCGTATCCACCTTTACGGCATTCCGGGAATGTCAGACGTAGTCCCGCAGTTTGCCTGCTGCTGGCATTACGTATAATCACTACAACGGCAACCAACGAAACGATGACTCGTAACCTGCCACGCGTAACGAATTTTCCTATTGGCTCCTTCCATGAGACTACGATGGCTGAATTTTTCCGTTGGCTCTCTGGTACACGCCTTGGCATGAACTACGATCCATGTGGTGGATTCTGATATGCGCTGGCGCTAAACGTTGGCAGTTTTTCAAGTTTTGAATAAATCTGTGTGTATCCGGTCCGCTCACTAAACTGACAATGACCAGACCATTTTCTACGCTGAATAAAGGTTTTAGGTTTCTATTTCTGTCTGTTTACCAACGATTGGTACCTTGGTTGTGCACATTGTTTTGTTCTTCAAGATCATACCTCGGCAGCGTATAAACCACACTGCATATAAGCGCACTGAAACGCTTTACCGATGTCAAGAAATCAACGTATAATGCTTGGCTTATATTCCGGAAATACGGTACATTGTTTTTCAATTTTTTTTTCTGATTGACAGGGTAGCATTTGTCCTCTCATAATCGAACGGAAACAAATAGTAATTTCAACAGCAGCAACAAGGTGATTTTAGTGCAAAATTGACTTGGAGTTTTAAGTATCGCTGATTTCAAAGTTGTCTCCTTATAGATATACTGTCATAGTTGTTTTCCAGGTCCGGATTTTTCGTAGATCTAAACGATTTTTAGACAAATTAATCTGCACTTTAGATTATTGTTCCGGGTAGTGTTTATGACAGACATGGCGCATTATAAATGTACACCACTATTATTATTATAAACATGTTTTAACTTTAAAATAATTGTAAAACTAGTGCACAAAAATTAAAAATTATCTACTCTACATGGACGTATGCGTTCATGGTGTCCCAACATAGGTATTGAGGAAAAAAGGGTGGAGTGGAAACTGGTGGTCTGATTAAGTCTAGCGTGCTGTAATGTACAATGGCCAGTGCTAACAAAGGCTGATGTGTGATGCTATGATTAAGCACTGCTTTAAAGAGACAGATGAGACAACATTTTCAACAATGTATACCTACACTACATGGTTGCCGTGTCCCATGTAGCATAGGCTATTGGGAAAATGGTTTGCACAGATGTGTAATTTTAGTCAGAGTAAGTTTCTATAACCATAGAACATGACTAGTGTATAATTTCTAACAAACTGATGGGATGCTATGATTAAAACTTCTTTGAAAGGGACAATATAGACAAAGAAGATTTCTACCATTATATACCTATGCTACATGGACACGGTGTCCATGTAGCATGAGGTATTTGAAAAGAGGTACTCATAATATCGATTTTAGTCTGAAATAAGTCTTTATTGTTATATAACATGATAGTGTATGCTTTTAACAAACTGATGGGATTCTATGATTCACATTTTCTTTAACGAGGAACATGTAACTGAGAATTTCAAGTAATTATGTGCCAAATTTTGTTAAAAAACTATCAAAAAAGCTCAATTGTCATGTCTTGTTAGGGTATTAAGTGGTCAATAATAGTAATGTTGGTTTGTATTGTTGTTATTATTACACTCCTGAAAATGGTTATTAAACATTGGATAAAGTTGGAATATGATGAACTGTTTACAAAATAAAACACAAAGAAATATGACGAAGATGTCCATGCCTGTAGCATGGAGTATTTTCACCAGTCAGTCTCTCATTGAACAGGATCTTTGATGATCGAGGGTAATCAACAATAATGTGTTTTGATTTTTCTTAATTGAATATTTGGAGAAACTAAAATGGTAAAATTATATAAATATATTGATTTTGAAAAATTCAACCCTTATGTCACGCATTGCCCCAACTTCATAGGTGACCCATATAGCTCTCAATTGCTGCCATTTACTTGGCGCATATGGGCTAATCAAACTAATAATAACTCTGCCCTCACAGGTACCCATGTTACTCCTGGGTGGAGAGAAGCAATTGCTCAAGACACTTCAGTACCACCCATGGTTGCGGCTGGGATTTGAACCCACATTCTGACTCGACCGTGTCAGAACACCGTCTGATGCGAGCGAAACGCTCGACAATGGCACTCACTCATATAGCAGATTGCGCCGGGCCGTGTATACCGCATATTTTTTACTGCAGATGCAGGCGTCTGCCGCCATAAGGAAACTCGGAATATTTGTATGCATACTTTCGGTTCAATAATGCGTGCTGACGGTGTTTTGTCTTTCGGGAAAACATAGCCACGCTGTGGAAGCTTCCATTAACGTGTGTGTGGGAAAAAAAGCCACGCCACAGGGGCCCAGAAAAAACTTTATTACCGACTCGAACTGGTTAAATGCGGCAACGCGAAGCTAACATGACCTTATCGTAGCAATTGTATTATTTTCAGTCACCTGAGTTAATCTAAAACTAACACTCTGATTCCATGCCATTTTCATTGTGATGATATTGACATAAAAAGTAGCATATATTTACATTATCTATGTATGTATTTATTCTTCTTTCCACTTCTAAAAAGGAACATCTGTCCCAGCCCTGTTAGATTAATAACGTTGTACTGTACATTTTATTCATAACTTTAATGCAGAAAGAAATGTGTTGTAAATCGAAACCAAAACTAATTCACTCACTGGATCTATACAAGCAGCTACATGTAGGTATGCTCATGTTTAGACAGTAAACTATGCTTTTAAATTGCCCACTACTGAAGATGTAAAAGCGACAATTATTTTTATACATTAGATTTTAAGAGATAAGATGATTTTTAAGTTTTTCCAAGATTGTATCGAAATAACCAAGGTTTCCAATAAATCATGGTAACTATGTGCCATGTTTTTGATGAGACGAAAGTGTTTATTTTGAACACTCGTTGCCATCTGCGATACGGTGCTGAAGCTTCATGTGCCCTCCACATGTGTGGTGGTTGACAGCGGTCTGAACAATAGTAGTCTTGAAAAACTCGATCATATTACCGTGAGGAGTATTCATGTGATATGTAGAACAAAAGCTTCAATGGTAGTACATGTATAGCCCTTCATGGATCTTCCTTAGAATTTGTTTTGGCTGGCATGAGTGAAATTATTGCCAATTAGTTCCTTTCTTAGTACACGATTAGAATGAATATGCAAAAATATGACTGCATTTCCACTCTTAACGACACCAGATTAATTGGCTTCGGAAGTAATAGCTTCTGCTTAACCCTAACTCCCTGAGCCTGCCTAATAACACACACTTAACACTGAATCCTCCAAAATCCTTCAGTAGTAAAACAAGCACATGAACATGTATGCACATGCATGTACATACATATACATGTATGTTTCTAATATGTGATACATGTACATGGCCGAGGACCCTCACTGCATGCATGAGCAATAAACAGTAATCACCCCTGACCTTGCAATCACTACCATGGAAAGGCAAGTATGCCTAATGACCTCAATCCTCCAAAATCCTTCACTTTATGAGAGGATTTTGGAGGGATTTGAAAAAATTTAGGTTTAAGGAAACTTTCACAGATTGATTTTTGTATGTCGATTCAAAGAGTAAAACATAAATGTACAGTACTTTGAAACCAGACTTGCCAACAGCCACATGTAACCAATAGCAATGAGCTCCCCTTTAACTATTGACTTTATGATTCCTTACAATCTATAGTGATACAGGTTGGAGGTGTATGTCCTTTCACTATTTTGTGTACATGTTTATAACTGTGTCTGAAACCAAAACTTTGT
The DNA here is from genome assembly GCA_029582265.1 of Zoroaster sp. YZ-2022. Classification (NCBI taxonomy): domain Eukaryota; kingdom Metazoa; phylum Echinodermata; class Asteroidea; order Forcipulatida; family Zoroasteridae; genus Zoroaster; species Zoroaster sp. YZ-2022. Next base: position 37,667,984 of record CM055827.1, read on the forward strand.
CAAATCTCACTATTTCCAGACAAGACATAAACATTTCTTTTAATTACCATTTTTGATTGAGGATTTTGGAACAACAAAAGATCAAACTGTAGTAAAAATTTCCACTGGAAATGTTTGTGAGAAATTTCTGAAGCTTTAGGGAAAATTTTACCCCAAACTAACAGCTTTTAGGCCTTGATACACACTTTTGATAAACTAAAATTTATAATCGTTAAATTGAAAACAATAAACTTTACAATAAAAATGTTACATGTACCTTAATATGGTTCATTATATGAACAAGTAACACCATGTAAACAATCTAGTTGTATTACAACCCTAAAAATTGTTTACATTGGTGCTATATTATAACTCACTATAGTATGTTACTTCTACTGCGCTACCTTGCAAAGATTCAAATCTAACTGCATGTATGTACGCTTCAGACATATACAGCAGCTGCATGATGTATGGTACATGTACATGTGTACAGATTTAACTTTCTACCTAATGTTTTCTGCACAATTTGTAGCAGTGTAGTAGATAAAGTTCTGAATAATTACACAGAATATTGTATATGTACATACTTCAATATTATACATATGTGACCTGTTACAGCGAAATAGCGTAAAGTGGCGTCAACCATTTCCACAGTACAGTGGAAAATTGAAATGTCGAAGGGGGTCTGGTTAGGGTTGGGTGCCAAAACACCTATTGTTTTCTTCAGTTTTTTAAATTCTTTTTTTTTGGGTATTCGGGTATATACCCGAAACACCTTTGTTTTATTCGGTTTTATTTATTTTTTAATTTTTTACTTCTTCTTCTTCTCCCCCATCTTGTCGCATAAACAAAACATGCTTGCCAAGTTTAAAAACCTTCAAACTTTACACATAGATTAGACCTTAACATGTGGAGATAAAACCTGATGACGTCATGATGATCAGGGAAACATAACAGTGGCCCGTCATGATGACGTCCAAGTCCACATGCGCTAATGGGCAGCCCACATTCAGTGTCCGCGATGGATGGTTAAATTCTAACTATGAAGGGCAGCTATACAACTTTAGTGGTCTTTACACAATCGATTGCAAAGTGGTCACTTGGTGGCGCGATCATCACATATATTTATAAACTTATAGCAGCGTTTGTAGACATATCGCATGAGTAAAGGAATTCACTTTTCCACTTTCTGATTCAAAGTTTTCACAAGCGTAGAGTCATCTGCAGACACCTAGTTGGTGCTTCTTACTATAGTGTAACAGTAAGGTGAATTAATCAACGAGAAGTACTTTTAGTGGTCAAAATTTGGTCAAAGTTGATTTTGATAACAAGCTTCGTACATTTTGCATTGTTGGAACAGTGCTCTGCCCATCCGATGGTACCCTTCCACCCACACTGTCCGTCAAATGGTTTGTTGACAAAATGGCATATTGATTTGGAGGGAATGCGATATGGGGCCTGATTAGGGTTTTTGGTGAGTTTACTTCGTGGTTGGCCACAATCTTAGGCTTACCAGTGAGCGGTACCACACATACACATAGTGAATGATGTACTTCAATATTATTATTAATAATAAGCCTATAAGGAAGGAAGTCAGATTCTTATGACTGTTATTGGTGACTGACCTTGTGTGTATGTGTTAAATTAAAAACACAATAATAATCTAATCCCTTGCAAAGACGTCCATGATGCTGATAATTGTGCAACTTTCATCGTTACATTAATTATTTGTGTAAGTTGAGGAACTAAAGTTATTGAAATATTTTTCCTCATTAACTTGCGTTGAGTGGTTAGGCATGGTATGCATTATATTGGAAGTTATTGTAGGAACCTACCAATACAATAAAGACATACCTGACAATCAGCTTTTGTGCAGTTTACTTTATAGTGGCATAATTTCTCACTATATTGTAGCCAGAAACAAATATCAGCACCTTTGTTGAGATAATGGAAACAGTCACATCATGGAGGAAGGATTTTTGTCCAAGAATAATTGTGTTAATTTTGAAACAACCAATGCCCTTTTTCAATTTTACAATGGTCCTTCTCCAAAATTATACACTTTTCCCCATTTATGTTACCTAGAATTAGAACCTATATAATTTTCAAATACTTTATTCTTGGTCCATAACCTTATAAAACCTTTACTATTATTTTTACAGCATGTTCACTGTGACATATTATTTTCCTCATTCACATGAATTAGAACTTCTCTAATTTCAAATACTTTATTTTTTGGTCCATGTACTTATAAAACCTCTGAAATTTCAAATACTTTATTCTTGGTCATGTACACAAAACTTTCCTATTTTTTACAGCATGTTCACTGTGTTATTATCTTCCTCATTCATCAATTAAGAACTACTCCATTTCATATACTTTATTCTTGGTCATGTACTTATAAATCTCCAACACTTCGAATTAATAGTAAGTAACCATTTAACTTCAACTTGAACACCTTGTTTTTTGTTGTGACAAAAGCACTTATATCTATTGTTTTGTTATTATATTTGCAATTGTAAATCTCCTTATATTGAATTCAAATTTTCAGTTCCGTCAGACAATTAAAAACCTCAATTTCAGGCCAATTTCGTTGGTAGCATTTATCGAGTGTTCTGACAAAACAACTTGAAACGAGACAGAACAAAGCACGCCGTCCTCTGGTGGTCTGAGGGATTACTGTAACCTAGAGTGTTATATCGTTGGAAACTCTTACTTGTTCTACTGAATCCAGAAATATAACCAACTCAATTGTTTAAATTTCCCGACTTTTCACGACTCATTTTTTGGTGACAAGTCATGTGTGTACGCAAACATGTATATAATATCTTTTTCACTGTGATTCTTCTCTTCTCTTCTCTTGATATGGCAAGTTGACAACCACAATCCAAGCTTGTATGTAATGATACATAGTATAAAAACTTTAAAGAAGTAATTTGCCACAAATGTTGAAATTGAAACCACAAGGTTTTGATTGGATTGGTATACACACACGTACTGTACATGGTGCCAGGTTGAACTTTCACCTTTGTGTACTATAGTGAAGTCCAGGATTTAATCTTAAAATTTGCTAATACAGAAACAAAAAATATTTTTAGTGTTATAATTTGTAATTTTACACTGTAACACGGTTGCTGTTATTCGTCGCCCAGGCATTATGGTAAAAATACGGGTGTATCGACGTACATGTAGGCGTGGCGAGGCACACATAAAACCTGCTGCGGAGATATTTTTACGTACTGCTACTTATACGCCGTTTTTGTCACTACGGCGCATCGCAGCTAAATGGACTATGAAACAGCACTTTAACAATCAAAAACTGTAAGTTTCTTCAGCGATTACATCTAGATTTTTCTTTCAATAAAATTACTTTTGTAAAAATTATAATTAAACAATGTCTTTAAAGGTATTTCTGTGTGGTGACAGCTGAACTTCTTACTGACTAATAGGACTCCCATTTCAGTATACAAGAGATTGAGGTCCATATTTGAACTAGGTGTATACTATGTCATTTCATACTAATTTTCTAATCATACATTGTCACAATGATAGTCCCAAACCCAAGCAGAGATGTTTTGATGGACAAGAGATTGGCCGGACAGTTGAAAGTATCCGGTATCTGCAGGGGTAGAAAGCTAAATTGCCCCGGCTTTAAAAGGTTTTACCTACCAGCACATAACACTGGGACAGGTATGTAGCATGATCATACGATCATAATTTTCATATTCTTACAGCAGCCAATACATTTAATATATTATCAAGCCGGTGCTATATTGCTGAAAGTTAGAAAAACGGTGAAAGTGACACAAGTGTTTTGTCACCTCAAAAAAAGACCTGAAACCATTTCGCGACTGAACTGATGAGAAGCCATGTGATTTGTACATTGCGTCCTTTCACCGAAACAATTTCATTATTTTTTACTAGTACATATACCAGAAGTCTGTACCTGCATGAAGTGTACCAATCATGTTTTAACTGACTCCACAGCCAGCACTCCAAGAAGAATGGATTTAGGCCATGCGTGATGTATTTTTCCCCAGACTGAAGTGCAAGTTCTCAAAAAGAATCGGTGTGAGTCTGTGATACTTACCCGGCGTGATGTGAGAACCATATCTCGCATGCGTACCTTTAGCGTTGGCGATATTTTCCCCAGCAGGATTCACCTGCGTATAGTTTGGGATTGTACTTCTAGTTCTAGGAACTACATGTATGTACCAGCTACTCGTGTTATGCTAAGTGCCCAATCCCACAATGAAATATTGTCATGCAAGTATGCTTTGTCATTAAGAAAAAGTGAAATTTCAAGAAAAGGAAAAGAAATTACTTTCTAAATTCCTCATTAGAATGAATACATCAAATCTTATTACGTCATTCAATGATTTTCTGTATAAGAATAAACACAATGTAGCTGTAAGTTAGAAACTTTCACAGGTTCGTTGGTGAATGTATTAATTCAGAGTATAAAGCATACTCGTGCTCGTGGTTTTGAGCATCATTACCAATCTTATTACCTTCGTTTAAAACTCGTCTGCTGCCTGTCTATACCTTCTTCTCCTCTCATTGTTCGTCACTGCAAACTTTCATCACCGCCTCTTACAATGGATATCCATTCTCCATATGACTTTGCCGTCCTTGCCAGCTTTAGCATCTTTTATAAGGGTGAGCGTCTTCTAATCCTTGGTGGCGTACTCAAGAAAGTAAGTTCGATCATATTTCATTCTATAGAACCACAAGTTTCTTTCCATCAAATGGCCATCTCTCATGATCCCGATAAAGATAGGAAAAAGATATGTGACTCGTGAGACCAGCCTGAAAATCTGCCAGGCTAATAACTTGAGTTGAAGTTGGCGATGATTTTGTGGCCCGTTCTCGTACTCCTTGATGCTCTTGGCCAGCAAGTAGTGTTCTAGTTTATAAATTGTCTGCACCATGCCGTTCTGGAGGAACTGTTGTTCATTAAACTCCGAGTAGTTGCTGGAAACACACAGCGAGGCATTGTCACACCCATGCTTCTAAGCAACTTTACTGGCCATTTGCCGTTGTTGGCACAGTGAGGCGTAGCATTGAACCGTCAGAACCTGAAAACAATTACAAGAAATTACAAACAAAAATTGTTTTAATTAACATGCACTTCACAGGATTTGTACTTTTGCCAGGATGTGAAACATCATTTTAAATTTTAAAAATAAATAAATAAAATTAATAAAATGAAGCCAAACAAATGTATACAAAACAATAAAACCACAAGTGTAAAAAACTCATATGAATCGTGATAACTATTTCTGAGTCTGGTGTTTAAAAACCCTTAATGTGTTGAACAACATTGATGTTCTATTATCACTTTCACTGCCAATCTAGAAACAAAGCTATGTCTTTCCATGTTAGGCATGTTATGCGCTTGAAGATGACCTATAATTTCTTAAACATCCACAAAGTTTTCTTACTGTTTAGTAAAAGCACGATTCTTTTTTTTTAATCAGGGGCCAAATTGTAATTGTCAAGGATTACTTCCGTGGGCAATAGACAGATTTTGAAAAATTGTGCGAAATCTACCATTAAATTTTTGAGCGTATTTTAGTGAAAATAAAAATATTTATAAACTAAAGATTTTCTGTTTGATGCCGTTATCACATACGAATGCCATGCACCTCAAATATCATGCTTAATAATTTATTTAATGTAGAGACAATGACCGGGACAGCTAATTGATTAGGATGACGCGTGATGTGTTCCACTGTCTAAATCATGTGTATGTGTAATAATCATTAATACAGATTAGTGATATTGCCATCCACAGGTAATTTTAGAACTGGGTACCTGAAAAGCACATAAAATGGTCTGGTTTCCGATATAATAAAGGAAAAACATCCGCTCACGATGAATAGGCCCTAATGCAGCACAAGACGATCACGGCGCATATTCCATTTAATAAAAATAAAAAGTTGCTAAGTTATTATGATTTTTTTTTTTTTCAGTACCTGAAACCTTATTATAAAAAGTGAAAGTTTGCTAAGTGTTAATCAAAAGACGCTTTTGGTTTCCAGTACCGAACTAGTAGTAAAATAGGTACCGTAATTGACGGTTTAGTGCCATCGGTTGTATTCTGATGGCAGATCGTCAGAGATAATGAGTTGAATCCAACCCATAACTTCGGGTGCTTGTGATGTGAGCAAACACTTTACCATAATTGCTTCTCTCCGCAGGGTAAATGGGTACCTGTGAGGGCAGAGTTGGTAGTTGTGTTTGATTAATAGCCTACGTGTACATGTATGCGCTGTAAGGCAACAGATTGAGCTATTATGCTCCCCGAGGGGGGCGATGGTTTCAGGAATGAGTTATGTCGCCCGATGAGCAGGGGTAATAATATAATGCAACTTATGAGTACCAGTTTGGTGGATCGTGCGCTATATATAAGTCCACACAGTATTATTAAAAAGAACCAGTATTGAACTCCAGCGGTCTGCACAGGATTAATAAGGTGAGTTAGATTTAAATGAAGTGTATTATAGCAAGAACACGTGATGTCGGCAATTTTGTCGAGGGAGGGACGGAGACCAAAAAGTAGCCCCTGGAAAATGCTTTACCGAAAAATATTTTGATTACCCCTGCCGCTTGAAGAGAAAAAATGGGATCAAAAATTTCGATGTTGGGTCCGTTTTGTGTTTAAATTAATTGTTATTAAATATTTTGTTTGAACAGGCCTAAAGAGAGAGGGCTGCCCTTCCTCCTCCTTCCACCCCCGTCTCATGAGCCTGAGTACATAGGGCTACCAATCAAACTGAACAATTATTTCATCTAATTGTTACAAAGTCTCTAAATAAATACTGAAATAATGATTGCTATGGAGCATACAGATAAGTAGGGTGTGCATTTTTCATTCACCTTATATGAAAATTGGAACATATGGTTCATGTTTTATTATATAAATATTACCATGGTGTAGTAGTATAGTAGTATATTACATGTACGTGTTCTTATATGATATAGGTTCCCACTGTCGTACGTGCGGTCTATTCTGACGCCACGATTGTGCGTTAAATAGCTGATCATGGAATTTTGTTTCCTTTCTGAAATTTCACGTTTGGATGCGAGTTGATGCTTGATCGATACGTTCTGTGCACGATTTGGTGCGCTTGGATGCGATATGAGCACGTTGGTCGGGCTTCAGGATGACATCATCTGGTCTCCCGTTCGAATGCGCATCGAATGCCGTTCCGATAGGATTGTCCCGATTGAGTCCACGATTGTGTCCCGATCTGTACGTATCATCACGATCGGGGTCCCCGATTTTAGACGCATCTGATACGTGCAGATATCGTTCGATACGATCATCACGAACGATGCGCGCTCTTTTGCGATCGGATGCGTATTGTGGTGGCGATGTCTTTCGATCGGGATACAGAGTGATCGCGATTTGAGCCACGATTGAACCCCCGACGTGGTGCATATACAGCCCGACTGACCATGGACTTCCTTGTATTTCCCGAACTTCTACAGAGTGAAGACTACAACCTGATCATTGACCAAACAATATATATTCTCTTCAAGTGCAGATCGATGAATGAAGCTCAATCAATCTTGTCGGTATATATGTGGTCATGAGACTTCGTAACAGATGCAGTGAGCGCTCGTGTGAACAAGCTGCTACTAATCGTATCTACTCGCATCACCACATTCGATACTCGTATCAACTCGTGTCAAATCGTGGGTCAATCATGTCGATCTGCGGATGGCCGATGGTACCCGACAGAGCGTGAACAGATCGTGACAGATGAAGTGGGAGATCTTAGCGCATCTCAACAGAGGCGTGGTGTTTGTCTTGTCCAAGGTTGATCGATCACCACGTATTTCAAGCTTGCTATTGAATGCGATCTGTGGCGCTTTATTCACGATCAATCACGTATCTCATGCGATGATCGCGTATTAAAATTAATCGTGTTGATCGAGAAAATGGTACGAACCGTCCAAACATATTCTACGATCAACGATTGCCCGACTTACCTCGACCTTCAAGATCTGATAAGATCTGATGAGATCTAAATAGGGATCACTCGCGATTACTCCACGATTAAGACCGCTGATTTCAATGGTAAGCGAATAAATGATGGTGGGAAGCCGGGGCATAAAATTGACAGATGTGCATTTGTGAACATGTTAGCGAAAAATAGAGAAATTATTATTTTTTCTTGGAGATATTTTTGACCCGCATTAAGACCTTCAGCGAGGCCATTATGACCAGCCTGTGTTCAACAGTTGGCCGTCCCTGCTTGACCAAGCCAGAATGCATGGAGGAAAATGTAAACAAATAGTTTCTTTCTATTGTATCCTCCCATGGTCAAACTCAATAGTTATCATTTGTGTATGCCCATTAGTGTTGACAGATTCCGCGTAACACTGGAATTTAAATACTGGTTTTAAATACCAGCCGAACATTTACATGTACATGTATGTAGTATCAACACAAAATTGGTCTGAAATTCACTGTTTGGCAATTGGCCATGACATAACCACAAATTTCCAGTACCCCCACAAAAATCCCGATAACACCCCAAGAAAGAAAAGAAAAGCCATACCCCTGTGCTTTCCTCCCCCACTGAAAAAGTCCTGGCTAGCATACATGCAGTGTGGCCAGTGCTTATCATGTCTGTACAGGCAAAAGCTGGGCTGGTAATTTTGTACCAAGTGGAGTGCCATAGTCAGGCGGTTTGGTGTCGGATTTGTGGTTCTGTTGATGGCTGGTGTAGTCAGAATGTGGGTTGAATCCCAACCCGCAACTGGGGTGCTTGACGTCCTTGAGCAAAACACTTTTACACCATAATTGCTTCTCTCCGCAGGGAGTCGTGGGTACCTGTGGGGTAGAGTTGGTTGTTGTGTTTGATTAGCCCCTATATCGCTTGTAATGGCAACAATTGAGCTGTATACTCTTGGGGAGCTGAGAGATGGTTACAGGAATAAAAGGCCCCTCATCCTCCTCTTTTGAAAAACCAGGACGATGCGACTGGTATTTTTTTTTTACTTGGCCTAAGTCCATCGCGTATATTATTGTTATATACTTGCCCCCAAGTGCCATGCTGTTGGCATGTGGACAGTTGTTGAGGTCATCACGGTGGTAAAAGGTGGGAATGTATTTTACTGGACATACTGCCACTTAAAATTTGCTGAATTCCAAGATTAAGAAATTGAACACTCAAATGTTGTACATCTCTAACCCTTTTTTGGATTGGTATAATTTACAACCCATTTTTTTTTGTAGAGATGTAACACTGGACTGTGAAAGTGTTTTGCATTATAATATCTACATGTACGTACAAGACTTTGTTTGCAAAACAATTGTGTGTAGTGTTCACATACATATTACCTTTTATTTATTAATTTTGAAAAGCGAGTCTTGAACTTTGATTAGACTTTTGTATTGATATTTTTGACATGAGATGACATGTTGATATTATGAATTCATGATCATGTGCAATGCATACTTGTATGTATTGTATCATACACCATACAAGGGACAAAACCCTGAATTAGGAAAACAACTGGTCAACAATGGCAGATGGATAGAATGAAATCAACAGAATGAAAACACTTGTCTAGCTTACAGTAAAATTAAAGAATTAAACATTGTCAACACAACATGTAGTCTAAAAAGGATAATTTCTGCAGGTATGGGTATGAACAATCAGAAGTCTCATTACATGAAGTCTATTACATGAAGTGTGCGAACATGATTTGGTTTGCTCCCCTGCCCGGCCTGACCATGGGGCATCATGGAATACGTATTTGCATGTAAGCTAGTTCATAGGGAGCTAGATGCAATCTTTGAACTAGATGCAGGCGAACCATCAGCTATGGGAAGAATGCACTAAACTGTGGAGTGCTGATACAGTTCTCTCACATGCCGAGTAGTTCCAACAATCATCTGCTTTTGAATGTACATGTGGGAAAAATGCATTGCCAACACTTTTTTCTTAACCATATATAATTCCAAAGCCAGCAAACTCCAACACCTGGTTGTGTTGCACATTGATGGACTCAGTACTATTACAGGGGTTGAAATTAACCTTGAATTTTATAGTAACCCACGGGACTAGTTACATGTATGTCAAGAATTCTACTGAACCTTCACATTTTTAGTTGCCCTGATAAAAGAAGTGAAAATGTGGAATCTGTATTTGCATTTCTGTACTTGCATTTTTTCACTATGTCATCAGACTACCCAAACCCCAGCAGCTTGTAGTCCCACTGCTAAAACCACTGGCAATCGGAATAGCGGACTAGTATTAATTTAAAACTCCCTGCTGTATAGCCCATACATGAGTGTTGGTTACAGGTGGATTCAGGAGGTTCCTAGCCAAAACCATTCAAGAGTTAGGGTTAATAACGAGTAAGAGTTGATTTGTGTTTTGCAGGCTTTGGAATCTTTCTTACAGTAAGGGACAATATCGTCACGATCAGTGCAGACTTTCAACAGACATGGAATCAGTGTGAGAATTACTGGCTCATTTTATGCAGCAGCAGCAAGCGGTGAGCTTATGTAGGTATTTTCAGTCACTGGTTAATCCTAAAACAACTTTTGATCTCCATGCCCTGTTGATGTATGTGGATGATACTGTCCGCTATTAACTACAGAAAGTGTGAACAATGTGAAATAAAGTAAATGATGAATTGTAAACACAGTGAATAAGTTTTGCTTTTGGACTGTTGGAGCTACAAATTGAAAAACGATTGTGCATGCCATCAATATGCGCATAACTATGCCACATCAAGAAGATACATGTACATATATTATAGGCCTTGCCAGAGTCTGACTTGTCATACTGTACAAATCGTACAATACATGAAGCTTGGCTTGCATGTAGCCATGTACATGCACATACAGTATCTAAAATACAATTTGTGCACAGGAGTGCCCAGATGTTTACTACACACCTTTGGAGAATTCCCTAGTTTGGTAAGTACTGAATTCTCACTTAAAGGACACATACGCGATTATTCACAGTGACCGCCTTGTTGAATCAGAAGGTCCAAGGTTCCCACCCTTTTTCAGGATTACAGTTGTAAAAGAAATTCACTCTGGTTAGGAATATTTATGCTGGAAGTTCTGGTGTTTATAAGAGGAATGCGTAGTTCCCGACATTCATTAGGACCTTCATACACTGTACATGTAACATATTGTACGTTATTATGTGGATTTGGTACGTGAGCCTACTGTTACACAAACTTGAAATCCCCAGAAAATGCTGAAATTTGACATATTTAATTCAATGACAGGATCACAGGAAATACATTCATTTGGATGTTCTATTCAAAAAACTAAATTATTACAGAGTTAGTTTCTAAGGATATGTTTTTAGAAAACTGAAGATTTGAATTAAGTCGCTTTTAATGAAAAAATCTAAAACTTTCACGGGTTGGATTCTGTACACAGAATCTCTTGTTTTACACATCATGTACATGTGTCAGATGCATTACAAGACAATTTACTGAAATGTTTCATGGCTTTAAAATCTGCTTGAAAGTGTTTAAATAATTGATTGGCAGTCAGTGAACTGATTTTGTTTATGCATCATCATCCTGCTAAATGCTACACAAAGTACATGTACACAATTTACTAATCAAAATTCAACATCTGCTAATCAAATTTGGTAATAAATTCTTCCTAAAATGTTTGCTGTAAATGGGAAATCTCTTTTTGAGTAGTGAGGGTTCTGAGATGCCATACATGTACAGTAGTTTTAATTTCAAGCACCCTACTTACACTGAATGGGGTGTCATTGGCCGAGCGGTCTAGCTTACCGGATTCAAGTTCTGGTGTTAGCAACATAATGTGGGTTCGAATCAGGGCGTGTGACACTTGTGTCCTTGAGCAAGACACTTAATCATAATTGCTTAACTACTCTCCACCCAGGGGTTGTAAATGGGTACCTGTGAAGGCCAGAGTTGGTTTGCTCTATATGCCTTTAGAAATGGCAGCAATTGAGCTGTATACTCCCCAGGGAGCTGAGACTGGTTTCAGGAATGGTTATGAGGCCTTATGAGCAGGAATAATAATCATAATGCTCTGTGAGCACCACTTAGTTGGTGGATACATTGCGCTATATAAATCCACACACAGTATTATTATAATTATTATTATTATTATTATTATTATTGACAAATTGCACAGTTTGCACAGTCTCTGCAGAAGTCGGTGAGCAATTTCTAGTTGAGTCAAGACTATAGAAGAATATAAGCGGAGACGATTGAAATTTTTTATTTTCCAGTATGTGTATTGTAAAATGGGAATTATTATACTGAGTCATTCCTCGGGTGTTGATACAAAAACATCTTCTGATACAAGAGCAGTCAGTTCTTATAAATTCATTGATTTAGGGGATGAAATAGTTCATGTCAAACTTCAAATTACTGCACTGAAAAATGAAAAATGGAATATTTTAAAATGGCATAACAATACATAATACATAGATCTCTAATCCGGATAACCCAGGTTAAAAGCCCTTGGATGATGTCATCAGCTGTATGCGGAACAACATGGAATAACACCAGTTGGTCTCTGGCCAGGATTAATAAAACTTGGTGTTGTATTGTGATACAAATATTAGAACAGGAACGAAATGACCACAGGATAGGGAGTTTAAAAAAAAGCAAAGTTTTATCAGGAAATAATGCATAGCTTTTTGAAAACCGTGTACAGTTCTACATTGTTATACAGACTACTGTACAATACATACAATACTAAAACAATCTTCAATACATTAACCCCAACCCCCTAGGTATTCTGGCTAGGAACCTTCATGAATCCTCCAAAATCCTCCAGTACACTTTTGGAAACATGCCCTTATCTTCAAAATGCACCATGCATTTTCATTGATCTTTCATATTCAGCACTTATGGCCTGTACTTCTTGCAAGGTAGTAATTTTGTCCCATTTGAAGAGGTGAAAGTACCAGTTTCTAACAGTGATGAATTTGGGGTGGTTAGGGTTAAAATGCATATGACATAAAACACAATAAAGGGGGCCCACTTTGAGTTCCGTCACGTTAGCAGTTTTTCCAATGTTTGTTATTTATTTTTAAGTACCTGAAACCGACCAAAAAGTGTTTCAACATGTGAATGGACATGAAGGCTTATACAAGAACTAATTTTTTTTATTCCTTAAAAATTGGACGGAAAAAGTTACCTCACTTTTCCGTCCATTTGTTGATGGAAATTTAGATAGTAAAACAAATAATAATCAACTCAAATTATCTTGGATAAGCATCTATTCTCAAATGTTGAAATTCTTTACAGGTGGTTTCAGATATTAAAAAATTACAACCATTCGACTGCTAACGTAACGTTCAATCTGTGTGTTTATGTCATCATCCGTGTTCACATTTAATTATATGGGCAATTCCATGATTACTCACGTTACATTTTTGAGGTATTGGGCCACTCTTAATGCCATAATTTCCTTAATTATACAGTATGTACTTCTTATCAGTTTTTTCACAGTTGCATTATGCCCAGACTGTACTGGGGTACAAAAAATAATTTCAGAAATTTGTTTACGTATGCTACATAAAGAAAAATGCTGGTTACTCATGTTACATACCGGACATGTTGACTTTTCTCTTATATAGCATACATTATAACAAATTTCTGACATTATTATTTTGTGCTGAGTAACATCTGGTATAGTGTAACTACTGAGAAAAAAACTGAAGAAAAATATATAATACATTAGTGGGCCCAAACCATCAAAATATGTAATTCGTAGAATTACTATCATCATTATAAATTACAGAGATTTAACCAATTTGTTCCATTCAGAAAGAAATTCATTGAAGAATTATATCACCTTTAAAGTTTGTACATTAAGCAATCATTCTATGAAACTTTCAGCTCAATGCAGAGTCTAAGTCATATGAAATGCATTCAAATTTGTTGTATACTTGTTACTTAATCAATTTTGTAAATTTCTGCATATTTTGTAAAAACGGAAATCATTTCACAGGATGACTTATGTGTACAGCTTTACACCAAATAAGTGTTTAGAAACTTTAGATTACATAAATGCTTATAATTAATGGGTTGATTATCTGGTAATAAGCAAAGTTGTACCTTCCTTTTTAATCGGAACCCAACTATCTGTCCTGCGGAGATGAAGAAAGGCATTGGTGCAGAAGTAAAATGAAATACTGACATTTTTGCCTTAACAATTTTAAAATGTTTTAAAAGTTAAAAAGTAAAATGACAAAACCACATAACTATAAACTTGGTTTGGCTTTTTCAGGAAAGATTTTACTATCTTAACTGCATTGTACTCAAATTATATAGAAACTGAAGCAGACAACAAAATGGTTGCCATAAAAAAGTAAACATTTTCTGAAATGAGCTTAATGAAGTTAAAATGAGCTTGTGCCAGTGCCACCCCATTAATGTGTCCTCTACACTAGTGCTGGGAGTGAGTGGTGCAATTACTCAAGTGCCGTGAGTAGTAATTGCTAATCATACTCGTATTCGCACTCATATTTGCATCTTTTACTACTCGATTAATCGTCCCACTGATTATTGTTCAAAGTACTTGTAGTAGTAACATATTCAGTAGTAACAACCGATTCTTTTGTCATTGTTCATTTATTAATCATATAAAATCTGAAATAAAATCGAATGTTTTCATAATAATTATCATAAAACATAACAAGTATGTTTAAAATAGTATACTTTTTGAAAAGCGTGAATAACCAATGACCTAGCTATGACTGGTGTGAGTAATGCATGCAATTTAAAGGGTTAAAAAAGCAATGTTAAAATGCGGTCAGTGCCTTACAATTAATCAAGTACTCGATTAATGTTTGTAAACATAGTAAAACTAAAAGATCAAACAAATTGTCGAAAAATTGCAGATGTGTTGGTAACCCATTCTCAATACAGATGAACTTGGCCCTAACCCACATGTACTAAAGAGGCGATTTTCCAACTTTTGATCTGCAAATTGTACAATCTAAAATTGTGTGATTAGTAAAGCTTGCCCAAGCAGACACACCTTTGCATGACGTAGCCACGGAGGGCCTGAGGGCATGCCCCCCCACAAATTTCCAGTGCCCCCAGGAAAAATCCTCAGTGCCCCAAACGAAAGAAAAAGACAAGGAAAAAAACCCATACCCCTAGGCCCCCTCACTGAAAAAGTCCTGGCTACACCGCTGCACCTTTGGCAAGTTCACTATTTATGAGATCTGTAATTTTGGTGGAAAAAATTTTTATTTTTATTAATTTTTCAAATTACAAATTATTTCAAGAATAACAGATTTTTGTGGCAAAATGTCTACTTGGGCAGGTTAATCACCAAGTTGGTTGTAATAATCCATGAATCAAAAGTTGAAAAATTACCTTTTTGCCAAGGATACGGAGGAAGTCCAGTGTGTGTCCTAGAATGTGGCCCAGTATAATAAATAGAAACATCTTTCACCGTTTCATCATTTATGGCTGTTGAAATAGTAATATTAAAAGGTAGAAATATCAATATATCGTCTGAAATTCGACAACAAATTTGTAAACCGTTCTGGCTATTATCAATCATTACCAGTGCGAACCTTGAATCATGCCGTGACTACACAAAGGGGATAGAAATAACCCTGATCTGTGTTTACCTTGAGTTCTGTAGGATCAACCATTTCAGTGTTTTGATCAAGTCCGTGAAAAGCGTGCCACAACCACCTCGTGATATACTCCTTTCTCTCCATCGTAAATTCCGCGATCTTCCAAATCAGAAGAATACAGATTCGATATTTCAGGTGCGATTAGTTTCTGACTCTAACTTCAATCCTCTTGTAAACATTACCACAACTCTTCAAACGGGTGGTAACTACATGTACATACTACTGTAGCACTGGTACAGTGCAGTGGTATGGTAGATAGAAAGTAATAAGTGTACCACCTCACGCACATACGCGTACCGCGTTGTGTCACTGAAAACATGTATGTATACATGTATAATAGCTCATCACACGTTGTGCACTGGCTCCGTATCCCCGCACTAGCATGCAGTGCAGTGATCAATAAGTTTTAGGTTCGACCAAATTTATTGGGTAACTTTACTTAGTATACTCGCTTTTGTTCTATAGAGAATATAAATCAACATTTATTTTCATTACTTCGCCATAAAAATTATATTGATTATAGGTCTGTTTGTATTATAAATAAGCAAATATATATCTATATACAGTAAAAAAAAAAAATTAAAAAAAAAAACATTTCACCTAAATGAAAATGCATCATTCGAAGTTGTGAAACTTTGACGGAGTCTTGTTGCTTTAGCTATTCAATGTAACAAACACACGGTGTGGGAGGGAACCAGTCTGTAGCCGTTACTTCCGGGTTCACGAAGGGTCAATGCACTGCACACCCAAAAAAAAACAAGCGCGCCGCATGATTCAGGCGTGCACGCCGCAGAAATCGCCAAAGTTGTATTTTACGCATTTGTGTCTTATTGAGACATTGTTGAAAACATTTTATTTAAAAGTGGTCGAGAATGACACATTTCAGCCGTTGGTGCGCTTTATCCGCAGCGGCATAATTAATACATTTGTGTGGACAAAGTGTTGTACATGGTGGACAATGGCATATGCCATCTCTTCTTCCACAGAAATTGTTGTGCCAATTCATCAATAAGTAGGCCTACTACTAGCGCCAGTGGTTACTATGGAAATTTCCTTTATTTCAACTTCAAATAGTTTTGGATCTTCAAGGATATGGATGGACAGCCACAAGACATTGTATAGCAGGGGGTTTGCACCATCGCATTCTCAATCATGTCGATGATAGAAGTTTCTTGCACATTTTAGTCAGCATTTGGGAGAAAAAGGAGGAGCAAGTGAGCATTTCATCCCCTTAGCAAGCAGCGAGATCAGTACAGATCATGACCCCAGAGATTGCGTTGCATTTGATGACACCTACATGCAGTCTATGGAGCAGCACCCATTGGCGAAGGATCCAAAGGTCTTGAAGGATTATGGGATTTCTGACCCATTCTGGGCATTCTACTGGCCAGAGGACAAGCCCTTACAAGGTGCTGTCAGTGAGGGCAGATTGGGATCTACACAAGATAATTAATATTTGGCATTGTAATGCAGTATACACAATGGCGGTGCTATGGGGGGCAAATTCCCGGTTGCTTTCTTTGCCCCCAATTTTTCCCGATGGTAAGCTTTTCAACAGTACAAAATTACATTAAAGATTAATGTTTGTCCCTTAAATTGCGCCCCTCTCTTGCCCCACCCCAGTTTAACAGGTCTGGTGCGCGCTGAGTATACACTACCAAAGATGCCAACTTTCTCGTAAATGAAACCAAACTTGAATAATTAGTATCTTCTCAGTTTGAATGATGATGCAGTGTTTGTTTTTTTTTTGGGGGGAGGGAGAATGAATTTTATGTGGGGATCGGTCATTCCACTGGGGAAGTAAAGTTGATGGTATCAAATATACCTTAAAATTGTTCTGGTGTGCTATTGTTAAAGCTGAATTTTAAAAATGGTAGCAGACTACAGATTCAAGTTCTGGTGTAACATAATGTGGAGTTCGAATCACGGCCGTGACACTTGTATCCTTGAGCAAGACACTTAATCATAATTGCTTCTCTCACGCATGGGGTTAAATAGGTACCTGTGAAGGCAGAGTTGGTTTGCTCTATAATACTTTAGAAATGGCAGCAGATTGAGCTGTATACTCCCAGGGGAGCTGAGATGGTTTCAGGAATGATTTATGAGCCTTATGAGCAGGGATAATAATATAATCAAACTTTTTCACTTAGTTGGTGGATAGGCTATATAAATCCACATTATTATTATTATTATTATTGACCAGTATGAAAATTATAAATGAAATGTTTCACATTATACTAATTATGTGATTATCCTTAATATATTGGAACAATTAAATTTAACTAATTATTTCTAAATTATGACAGAAATCAATTATTTTAATATTCAAAATACACTTCCTATGTCTAATTATTTTCATATACACCTGTACCTAATTGATGAAATTGTTGTTTGCTCATTGGTTTTGAATATCTCCTTGACAATCCACCACATAGTCAATGGCAAGCATATCTTAGATGTTGGCAGTGGATGCGGGACAAGTGCAATCGCTGCAGCCATGTGGGAGCTAAATCAGTACTTGCTAATGACATCGGCGGTGGTAAAGCAAATATTTTTCAGTTTGGGTTGGGGGATTTGGGGCTGGAAGGCATGTCTCCATACTATTAATAAGGTGGCTACAGAAATGAAATAACTAGATAGGAATCGTAGGGAAAATGAATATAATTATTTACATTTTTCTTTTTGTTGTTGAGAACTTTTATTTGTGGGTTGTGTATCTTGGTTTAAGGGACAGTATAGTCCACGATCAGAGCAGACTTTCAATAGGGCATGGAATCAATTGTCCTAGTTTAAGATGAACACAGTGACTGAAAATTACTGACTCATTTATGCTGCAACTTAATATGTAACCTTATCATGTGGGAATTATTATTTTCTGATTCCATGCCCTGTTGATCGTGATGATATTGTCCTTTTTAAGTTAGGAGACATTGTTGCATTTTGACCACAAAAGCAGCAGCATCTTATCTGTCTGCAGAGTTCCCAGATAATACAAACCTATATGGAAGAAGATAAGAGGTTGTTGCACCCAATTGTTTTAATGTATGCAAATGTCTGCAAATGTTGCACATATGAACATATGCTCTGATGCCATGGTATGTTGACAAATCCTGGCTAAATTCTGGCTCATCAAGGAAATCAAAAACATTACACAGGTTACTGTTTATCAGTTTCTTGCTTTGCATATGTTTACAATTCATTGATTTCCCCCAACTCTGTCCCCCCACCGACCTTATTTCTGGTTGTTTTCTGAATTGTGGATTATTGTTTGTTACAGTTGCAATTCAGGCCATCAAACTCAATGCTGCACTGAATAATGTCTCCATAACAACAAGTTCACTTAATCTGATTGGCTGCCCAGACAACCAGTGGGACATCGTGTTCCTTGGAGATATGTTTATAACCTTGAGACTTTACTGACACTGTTCTTGATTGGTTGACATATCTGGCAGACCATGATACAGAAGATTTTAGTTGATTGGTGATCCAGGCAGGATTTACCTACAGGAACATCCAATCAAGAGCTCCTTACTAAAACATTTATAAAATTGAATTTACCAGAGATGTAGAATGGAGAACAATGGAATGACACAAAGTTTGTTTGGAGATTATGTCAATCTGGAAGGTGATACAAAATAATTACATAAACTGTCAAGACTTAACAATTATATCATAAAACTAAATTGTCAAACTTGTCAATATTTTTTCCGCAGTATGATGCAGTACAGAAAATGTACTACAACTCTGCTAATTATATGAAAATGATCGTCCAAGATTATCAGAGGATGGAGGATTCAAAGAAAAGAAAAGAAAAACTACTAGATCTGCCACTGGAGAAGAATGAGGATATGCTGGTGTAATGACTGGAGGTTTGGAGCAGTGGTACTGATCGAGGGTAGGCGGGGAGGATGTTTCCCCAAAGAGATCTTCTCACTTCCCCCAAAGATCTCTCCCCACAGATTTGTTGGTTTTTCTGGTAAGGGCCTTCACATGTTTTTCAAAATAGATCTTTTCATTTGATCTTTTGATCCACCCCAATAAAAATAAATAAATAAGTAAATATCCCATTGCCTTGTTCCTCACCTGCCACCAAAAAATGTTTTGGGATGATGGCAGTGTGGTATCAATATTCTGAGAAACTATTTTTTACAAGCCTTGATAATAATAGATCTTTATCACTCCGCAATCATCATTGTCCAACACCCTGTATCTACACGAAAAAAGAGCCAGACTATTTCCCTACCAGCCTCGGTTTGATCACATGGTTTGCATGGAAGAAAAACAAGATGGCTGCACCTTAACAAAGATCTGTATAGAAGTACTGACATCATAATAATGTATATACAAACTGTGCTGGATACAGAATTTGGTGAAACAAAATTAATTCTTGTTCAAAATCGACCAAGTAACATTACAGGACCAAAGCCCTGACCAAACATTCCAGCTAGTGCCCACAATTTAGTAGGGGAATTCTGGACAATCGCCAATCATTGCATACTACAATGGCTCAAGATTGAGCAGTAAATAAAGGAAGGATTCCACAAAGGCAACGCCTAGTCATGACCTCGTACCATTAAATGCACCACAATTAGGTGTTAAAGGGGACAGGGCACCAAGGAGGTGGATCCACAGGAGGGAAGGGTTTGGGAATCCAATGGCAATTACGTTTAAAATGCAGTATCACAATTTATTCTTTCAATGATTTACCGATGATAGTTACGGATGTGTTTATGTCTGCACATCTCACTTTAAAACAAATCAAAATTTTGGGTCAAAATCTGCAAATGTCTCTTTATACCCCCAAAATTGTGGTCGTACCACTCTGTAGTGTTAATTCAAGTGATGTCACATTGTGGGTTGTACTAATGTGTCAAGTTTAAAGGTCAACAGATGAAATTAAGGAAAATATGGAATAATACTGTTTCTGACCAAAACTTTAAAGTACCTTTCATTATAATACAATAGGTCTAATTAACTCTAACGGTGATCTTTTTGAAGTTTGTATGACCTCATCCAGTAGATGTTGTGAAACTTAATATTCTTACGAAGATTTGTTAAAGTAGGCTGAACATTAAATAAAATACAAAAGGGGACAAAATGTGCCACTTCGCCAGAGTCTGAGAACGCAAAACCAAATGTTTTATAGGGTTAAAATTAAAGTATTTTGTTATTTTGAATTATCAATCATATAAATTATCATTAAAATCAAAGTTAACTTGACATTCTTTAAAATATATGAAATTCCTCCACCACTGAAACAAAATCACAATCAATTGGCACGGTTTGATTTATTGCTTCGCATTACCATAATAAATGTGGACTTACATTATTATAATTTCCCGCCTAAAAACGACTCGTAGCATCCCTTCCTCACACAAAAAATGTTTAAACAAAAGGGAAATAAGTCAAAAATATCATAAAAGTGGATTTTAAAGATATTCGCTTTCTGTCCCCAAAAAATCGATAGAATAATTTTTTAACTGGTTGATGGTTGCAAACGTGGCGGTTGGATACAACATTCTTTCCGACTTCCACTGTCAGTCAAAATGTTCAAACGTCGTGTACAGGTAATTGGAACCGAAAAATGGAACCGGCTGTTGACAGTTTCGGTCGGGTACCCGAGACTCGGCGGTCTTAACAGGAAACCACGTTTTACTCTGCAAATAGACGTAATATCGCATCACGTGGTCTGCTATCCTTGAGGATAATCCTAGACAGAAAGTGTTGTCAGTGAACTTTGGAATTTTGTCCGTTTATGCCCCAAGTATGTGGGGTGCCATGATCCGAACGAGTTTCGTGCATCGGATTTGTGTTCTGATGGCTGAGTCGTCCAGAGTGTGGGTTCGAATCCTTCCCGCGACCATGGTGCTTGAAGACTTGACCATAATTGCTGCTAGGGGAATTGAACCCAGCCACTGGGGATGCAAGCCAGTGCATGCTTCGGTGCCGGTCCAAGCCGGATAAATGGGAGGTTGCGTCCAGGAAGGGCATCCGGCGTAAAACCTATGCCAAATCAAATATGCGGATCATGATCCGCTGTGGCGACTAACGGGAGCAGCCGAAGGAAGAAAGATTAACCCCCAGAGAAATGTCGGTTAATTCAGCAAAGCAGCCGCTGGCTGAACTTAAAATCCTGCTGCTGCCGTCTGCAAGGAGTTCCTGAGTTTACATATAGGCCCTAAGGCCAAATAAAAAATAAACATGTTTGGCGTCCTGCCTTTTGAAAAAAAGGAAGGAGGGCCTTTTTTTTTTTTTTTAAATGGCCGCCCGACACATTTTTAAAGACAACCGGCCGGGCTATTTTTCAAGATGGCTGCCAGCTTTTTTTCAAAATGGCCGCCACTTAGACTCAGGAAATGACATATTGGCTTCTTATGGGCAAGATGCAACAGAAAATGAGACCAAAATAATGCCACTATGCAGAACCGAACATCTCTTCTGCGCAATTGCACCATATGATGTCACTTTAGCCTCTGTGATGTCGCATTTATGGGAAGTGAATAAGTTTTTTAGTGACACATAAAGACAAAACAATAAAAGTAGCAAATGAAACAATTTTCATATCTAATCACCTGTTTCATCACAGATATTCAAAGGCCTATAAGTTCTCCAATGGTTTGTGTCAACTTTTATATCATCAAATTGGCAAACATTGTTCATATTTAGCATCAATCTTACCCTCTTTGTTGGTCATGTCAACCACTCTACATTATCAATATTCCTAATCACCCGTTCCTTTACCAAGGTAAAGTTTGAGATACACATGTATTGTTTCTTCCATGATGTATTAAATGTATATTACATTTGCTAGATATGAGGTGTTAAAAATATATGCCATAGTGCAGGATACACATCCAACTAGCCAAAACTATTCAAGTCAGTAAATTTCTAAATACACAGTCTGATATTTTCTGGCAGCTATTGCTGGTATGACCTTTCACCAATATGAAATCAGTCTAACTAGGGACAAAAGCCCTTGTATTCTTTCTGTGAGGTTGTTTACCACTGGCTTTGCCATCAGAACATAATGGATCTTGACCATCGTTCGCTTCCAGGCTATATTCAGACCCGCAATAAAAACACAATGGGTCGCTGAATGTCACAAAATAAAGCTGCCTCAATTGGCATGACACACGGTGTGCTAAAGTAAAAAATACGATCTTTATTTATTTTAAAATTTATTTTTCGTCTGAGATCGTTAAAATGTATCTTTTCGTTAAAGAAAAGAAAAAAAGGAGGCGGCCTCTAAAAGGGAAGCGGGCAGGGGACGCTAAACATGTTTATTTTACTTGGCTAATGGTACATCTTATATGTAGAAACTAGAAGATCCGTGTTTGGAAAGACTCGGGCAAATACCGATGTTCACCAATCCATACTGTCAATCAAACAGCACAGATTAACCAATAGGATAAGGGTCAAGCCTTTAATTGTCACTATGTCGGCCAAGCTCTTGACATTTTATTCAGGTGATGTGACCGACTTTCCAGAATTGCTGGTGGGCGGGGACTATGGCCAATGCGGTGAACCTCCGGGTATTACAACGCCCTCTGTGTGCCCTTTTAATCAATCGGTAGTAATTAAATTATAGGCCTCACCCAACCAATGTGCGGGGGAGTAAGTTTGTTTCCAATAATTCTATACGCCTATATTTATTGGCTCTGGGGTTTTGGTTTAAAATAAATAATTGACGGGCACAATATGTGCTATTAGAAACCCTAGGAGAAATCAACGAGCCACTATAAATACAATGTACCAATGAGAAAGCCAGTGACACAGGCTTCCAATGTGTTCATAATGCAAAACTTATTGATAAACTGACATGATCATGACCTCTCCGTGAGTTGTAGACGGTAGCGTGTCATCCGAAACACCGCACATAGTAATCCCATAGATGGTATTGGTATAGCAACAAGCGTGCTTCACACATAGCCGCTTTATATAACAAGCTGGTGAAATAAGGTTTACCATGGGAATCTTCGAACGATCTGAAGATTCTAGCAAAAATGTTTTTCGTGGGTTTGTCCACATTGCTGTAGGTTCTGCTGCCGGGTTTCAGTGTTTTAACAAGGCATTGGATATACTACCGATCCCGCTGCCACTGGAGAAATACGCGAGAAGGATCGCCACAGATGGAGGAATGCTGCAACATCGCTTTTCAACTCTCTCCTGATGTCCTGTTTCACGGTGTACTGGTAGGGAATTTAATTTGCCCTTGACGTGTGTTGTATGGGTGTACGAATGCAATACTGGGAGACAGTGGCGTAGCCAGAAATAAAGATTCGGCTGGGCCTGAGTAAAAATGGACGGGCCATAGAATTCATCCATAAATCCACCCATACACGGGCGTCGATTTATGTTTGTGCCGGTGGAACAGCGACCCACGCACACACTGACACACAATATTTACAAGGATTGGAGATCACGATACACACCATGAAACGCATGGAAAGTCATAATGCCACAAATCATTTAGTAAAAAGGTTCACTTCATTAAATTGATTCGTTAAATCATAGGCCAAAATGCTGTGAGACACCTTAGGCCATGCTCATAAAGAACACAAACAGTAGGCTACAACATGATAGCCCCTGTCCTACCAAGTATACAGTATAAAATAAAATGCACTGTAGCCTATATCACACAAACATACATAGAAGAGGAATGCAAACAACATAAATCGTTAAAAAAAAAAAAAAGTTATACAAAAAGCTTCTTTATTAGGCAATGGCTGGGAGATCATATCGAGTTTTGAGAATGGTCCAGTTATGAAATTAAAGAGGTTGTCATTCCCAGTGATGGACCCAGGGGCTGTTTTATAATTGTACCCACCTCCATTAATAGATATTCGGTCAAACAATGTCATAAGATAACTGAGTAGGTTTGCGGTAATCTCTATTGAGTTGTGAGGTTTTGAGAGGAACCTTTCCGGTCAGTTTGCTTTGACTGTCTGGGGAGAACACTGTGACCCTCCTACCAGTCCAGTCCAGTCCAGTCATGCTGTATTGCTGTGTCTATTATATATTCACTCAATCACGTGTTTCCATTTACGCTGTGGCAGACTGTACGTGTATAGCTTTACGGGAACGACTGATTATATAGTTGGCCAGTGTACAGAATAGCATGAATACTGAGGCAGGGATCATTTCCACCAGCCCACTGGCACTAGGCCGAGTTTGGTGGATTAACAAAGGGACTTCTACATCTGCTAGGTTTGACAGTATGGTCCGGGGGCTTGTGTACAAAAATAAGAAACAAATCGTCACAATTCTAACCACTGATTTTTGGTGGCAGCACGAGGTTATTGGCATGGTATGAAAACACCATCGTGTTATTATTACTGGTGCTGCTGGCAATGCATATAAATTCAAGTTCATGGATTGGAATGGATTAGAAGGTCACCCAGACTTTTCATGCAATTCAGCCATCATAATATTTCAAAGAGATAAGTGACTTCATTCACTACGCAGCGCTAGACATAGCGTTGTGTAATGTCTAACAACAGAATAGCTGTGACCCGGTTTTCAGGCTGAGACTGTTTCTCTAAAGAAAACATAAACAACTTGTAACATCGTTACTATTACTGACCATTACAGGGGCGGATCCAGTGTGGAGAAAAGAGGGAGGGTCACACGGAAAAAGGTGTCGCCCAAAATTATAAAAACAACCAACCAAACATAGTCCATTATTATTAATGAATATTCATGACGATAAATAAGGGGAGCATGTCCCACTCTGTCCCTCCGTGGATTTGCCAATGGACTTCTATCATCTTAATCTATGCATATACAACAAAATTATGATATATGATGGCAAAATCAGGGAAAGTATTGTACAACTAAATACATTGTCTAGATGACATTTTGTTTCCATTGGGCTTAAAACAAAGTTATTGTAAGCTTTCCTTTTTATTGTAATTCTGTTTCTTGTCAAAGGAGTTACAGTACAAGTCATTGCTATATAGGACTTTGCCTTCATAATCAAGTGTTTCGGTTTGTTACGTTGTGTCATTATCAAAATAATGAAAATGAAACATATTTTCATACCTATTCAATTTAAAGTTGAGTGATTTGCCAATATTATGTCACCTCAGACAGAAAGATTTCAAAAGGATGTTTAATACCATCATCGACTTTACAGTTACACCAAATAATATTATAGGCCTAAGCCTCATTAAAACTGTGTTATCATTTGTGTTTTCAGGATGTATCCGTGGCCAATGTAATTTGTAGTATATGAATACAATGTCACTTTATATGCAATCGCACAGTTGATGTAAATACCACACACAGGAACCGATGTTTTGGTATATATGCCATATATAGACATATTTTTATAGCCAACCACAAAATGGGCTGGTATATGTACTAACAAAATAATAAAACTACCTTCATGCGCAACTCTCATCTCCAAGCCAGATTTAGCTTTATTTGCATAATAACCTTTCCCTTTCTTTATAATAATACAGTTTGTACAGCCATTCGGATGTGTGGACGAACCCAGTGAATTATTACACAGAAGTTGCTGACGCTGGTTTCGCTGTTCTAGCGGGTGAGTGCAACCTGCCGTTCCCCAAAAACGTTTCAGATTGTGTCGTCAATCAGCGTTGGTGTGGTTACGAAAGGCACATTGCTCACAGTCGGGACCAAGCCCGTAGGATTTTTGAAGGGGAGGGGGGGGGGGGGAGAGACCGTTTAGGATATTATTTCATTTTAAAAGTTACGGGTGGGGTCCAAAGCCATCCAGCGAGGTTACGGCGTTGGGTCAGGTCAATTGAGATTCTTGTATTGAATATTTTTCACCAGTTTTAAATTTGTGCTTATTTTGTTATGTTTTCCATGATTTTTCTCCTGTCATAAATTTAATCATATTTTTAAATGATTATTAATTAATGACGCCTCAGTGCCACGATGCTGCCGCGCGTTTTATTAAAAAAAAGGCCAGACTGTGAAAAAATGGTAGTTGGATAGAATTATGCAACCTCGGTTATGTGTTTGTTCAGGATATCACTGTTAGATATTTAACAAATGACATGAGAAAAAGGATGGTACAGCATTTGCATATGTATTTGTACAAAAAAAGAGTTCCTAAAAATCATTTGTCATAAAGTTGGTATTACTATCAAACATCCCTTGAAATATTTATGTCTGGGATGTTTTTGTTTTTCCAATAGGCCTAGTCAAATATTATTCCTCTTTTAATTAATATTATAATTAGAAAAATGCAAAATAGTGGTTATTGGCCTTATGTATGTGTGTATATATAATTAGGTTATAGAGTATATTGCATACAAATCACACGTTATAATAAATACGAAGTAGTGTATTTGCCCATCGAATATATTTCACAACTATTTTCACAGTGGTGGTTTTTATCTTGATTGAAAAGAAAGTAAGCAAATTTTTTAGAAAGGTGGTCTTGGTTCATTCTGAACTAAACAACTCGACCATACAAATCCTAATGTTATAACATTACCAATGCTGTACATTAACTCATGCATTGAACAAAACAAACCACAACAAACATAGGCCTAAAGCAAATGAAGCAATATGTCCTATTTACCATATATGGTAAAAGTTTTTGCTACACGCCTCTCAGGAGGTCAAAGGTGACAGGGTCTGCTGTTATATTACAACAAATAATATTATGTGCATTTCCATGGAAGCTGTTGTTAATGTACTCGTGATATCAACAAACAACACTTGTGTGAAATGGTTTATTAACTTTGAAGGAAAGGTACAGCATTGGTAATGTTCACAATCCTACTATTTTGAGTGTACATACCTTACTAAAGTAAACAGTCCAATACAACCAACGTGTGAAAGTTTCATCTCACAAAACAGGTTTGAAAACATTAGCATTATTTAACTTGTTGTTTTTTCATGATGATTGGCACATTTACCAATTTCACATCAAGTCAGCTTTCGGATTGGAATTCTGTAATTACCAATGTTGTATACCTTCCCTCTGTGAATTAAATTTCTCCCCCCCATATTGCGGTGGGATTAGCCGTCTCGTTCTGGCATGGTCAGGTTTGCTGCCCATTCTGCCCTCATGTGTGTTCACACCTGTCGCTTAGTTCTGCCGCCTTGCCGTGATTGCACAATAATCGCTCAATGACTATGCCCTTGCTACGTCCTGGCTGTGTCAATGAACTGTCGATTTTCATCGAACAACATCTTCCTTATTTTGGCAATTTTAACAAGAAAATGCCATGAATAAACGTTGTATACATTTAGTTTTAATTCTGTGTAATTATTCTTGAAAATTAATGATTTATTTATTTTTAAATGACACATACAGCGCGTCATATTCCCCTACACTTTTCAAATGTTTCCCAAAATGTTGGAAAATGACATTATTCTAAGGCATTTTTCCAGTGTTCTTTATTTTGGTTAATGCTGTGCTGGTCACACCTATTGAAGATTCAAACAATGTCACACATTACTTCAGACGAGCAAAGATTGAATATGTGGGTATGGTGAATTTTAATATGCGAAGTTTCAGTATACGCCATGCACGTAACGACCGTGTCTGGGACGCCCTCTCGCCGTACATGTACTCGTCGTAATCCAAGCTCCGCCGCAGTATGTCTGTGTGTGACCATAGTGCAACCAGCAGGAAGCGGTAGAACATGTACAATGGACACAATATGTCTCAAATCCGCGGGTGGAGGGTTTTGACATGGACGGGATTCTCTTGTCGCTTTGACATGTTTCCTAAATCAATTGTTTTCATGTTTTCATTTACTCTTTTTGCGTATGGGTTACAAGACTGATGCGTTGAGGTGTTGGGAGATAGCCCTATTAGCCTATCCGCCGAAACCTACACTGTTGGAACGCGGGTCGGAGCTTTAGCCGGCACGGGCTGCCGGTGGGACGCGCAATTGTTGTTGGATGATTTTCACCAACAAGTTTGGACATTAGTAAACGTTGATTAAATGTTTAGGCTTATTGGTTAAATGTTGGTTAAATGTTTTAAACGGCTGTCGTGTGGTTCCATGTGGTCCGTGTTGGTTGAGGTTTTGACCAGCGTTCTAGCAGTGTACAGTGTTGTCAATCATCTTTGAACACAATTAAGACCGTGCAATTTGTTTTGCAATCTATTTTGTAAATATCCATTTACTTGATATTATTTATTATTTGTATTTGACGAAGCAAAGCGAATCGCGGGATATAGGCCTACATTGCAGTCAGCGCGCAGCCTGTTGAAAAACCGTTCCGTTTATTTTCTACATATGCATGGTCATTTTGGTTTCTGCATACGTAATGAGCTTAGACGTCCCATTTTAAAAATTATTTAAAATATGAAGATGCATTTATAAAACCAATAAAGTGAATAACAATAGAAATAAAGTACAAATTTACATTCTAATTTATCTAATTTTTTTTTAAAATTTTTCCAGAGAGATTTTTGAACGAAAACAATGACGTTGATGTGAAGAAAAAGGGTCAATGAAAAAGCGGTTATTTTTACTATTAACGATAGCCGGCGAAACCACTTACGTATAGATAGGCCTATCTTTAAGTTAGTATTCATCTTCACTAGAAATGATATGTCTTGATACTTTGCGGAAACAGTCAAGAGCACCTAAAAAATTCCACCAAGTCCAAAAACTTTCATAAAATATTAAGTTTTGGAAAACAGTCCATGAAGGAAGGAATGAACCAATTGGGGTTGTGGAAGTCACTTAAAATTGGATTATGGGGAACATTTACAATCTCATTTAGCTGAAACTCTTACCCAAATAACTGTTTAAAAATACATGTATGTCTAGTTCTTATTTATTTTAAATTGAAATATTAACAATTAAAAGGCAGGCAGTTAAACAGGCATTGTTCTCGCACTTTTCACGTTTTGTGAATGACATTTTATTGGTTCTTGTGATACATCCACAAACATATAGAAAACTAAATATATAAATATATAACTTAGATGTTCTTCATATAAATAAAAACAGCTGCATTAACACAAAAAGTAACTATAAAAACTAATGTTCCTTCAAAAATTAATTCATACAAACTCCAGTTTGTATTAAGTGTCTTCATCTGCTATAATTATGTTTTTCACCAATGTTCATTTATGGCCAGATAAGATTTTTAAATATATATATATTAACACACAGTTTAATACAATATTATTAAACGGATATTAAAGGCAATAACAATACTTTGTGACATGTTCAAAAGTTATCACGTTTATACCCCAGTAAATGTACCACACATGTTTATAGAATCACATGTTTTTAAAACATGTATACATTTATTGTTGTAATGGTTTCAAAAAAGTGATAATGTGGTTTGACGATTAACATTAAATATGGCATAAGTCATGTCACCACAGCACCGTAAGTCAAAAATGGCAAGTCAAAATATATAAACCGTAGTTATAAAATAAATTAAAATGACGTTGCGCCAATGTGTGTTTAAACATGGCTGGAATGATCATTTAGATTCAACAATGACTAAAAATAAAACTAAAGGCTGGGTTGAACACTAATAAATATTTGAAAACAAGTTACAATCTCAATATACTACAACATGTTCATGTTTACACCCGCAGACATATATAAATGCATTTTTAAACCCGTATACATTTATTGTTGGAATGATTTTTAAACATTTAACAATGTGGTTTGACATTAACTTGAAATATGGCATAAGTCGTGTGTCACCACAGCACTGTTTTATGGCAAGCTGAAAAAATATACACCCATCACAACTTCTAAGTTCCCCCTAATATTTTAAAGAATATCTCAACAAGTATTGCATGAATTGGTTCGTATGCATTTTGTTATTTTGCTCACCCTACCTCAGTAGACCTACCTGGCATTGTGTAGGTCTACATGGTTATCTCGCATACGACATGCGGCGTGTCAATGCGTCCCTTCGTCCAGCTCCATGCGTTCGCTTTGTTTCGCTAAATTATTACTATTATTTAATATTCTTATTATTAAATATTGTTATTTTTATAAATATTAATTGTTGTAACTATTGTACTTAGAAATTGTTTTGATGGATGCACCGATATTTACATACATCGTGTGCCACTGTTTCAAAAGTGTAATTCCAAATAAATAAATAAATAAATATGTACATGTACATGTACAGTACAGTACAGTACATGTACAATAATGGACGCACGTGCCCAGTGATACCGCAAAACTTGCTTTATAAACCCCAGCCACTTTTTTTTTACCTTTTCATTATTTTTCTTACAGGGTATCTTATCTACGACACATACGATTTGTTGGCGTACACCAACGTAATAACCAATGTGATGGCGCTTGTTTTACACCATTTTATCGTAAGTATGACAGACCCGGGATCTCTTAAAAAGAAGTAGGCCTAGGCCTATAGGTGTATATGCCTATAGTTTTATCTCGTGGAAGTAGTACTCCTTGTCAAAATCGGGCCCTTTTTTTTCGGAAAATGTAAGGTCATTGAATACCAAAGTGTGACGTCATTCTACACATTCTTTGAATTATTATTGTTCCATGAAACAACACTTACAAAATGGTTCAGTGATATTGTTCAAATGGGCGTATATTGTATGTAGCTTATAATAGGCCCCATATAAACATGATTGTCCGTGGACTTGATCGATGTTTGTCGTCGGGAGTACGAACCAGGGCCGCCAGACCGTGAAGCAGTCTCTGGAGGTTCCACGATTTTTTAAAACCTTTTAGATTTCGAAACAGTGAATCACTGCATGAACATCATGGACAATTAAAATAAATATTTCAGACACTGCAGTCGTTTTTTTTACTTCAGATTTTCTGAACCCATGCAAGGAAATGATCGTAGCGCTGATTTCTTGTGACTGCTGCGAGTGGTAGCTTGCAAATTTAATGTTTTTATTATATTATTTTAAGTATTTATGCTCTCTCTCTCTCTCTCTCTCTCTCTCTCTCTCTCTCTCTCTCTCTCTCTCTCTCTCTCTCTCTCTCTCTCTCTCTCTCTCTCTCTCTCTCCGGGTAGGTCGTGTATTTATCGAGCTCCAGGAAACAGTAGATTTTTGTGAGATTTACGCATCTTACGGTTACAAATTTTATATTAATCTTACTCTTATTGTTCATACATCATACAGGGCGAATTTCAAATTGTCAGGTTTAACTGTTTCGTGTTTTTCTGGGTTCTTTTTTTCAAATTTTTGTCGTTTTTGGTGCTTTGGCTGGTCACCATGGCCAGTCAGGCGCAACGGCCTATTGAAAATCAGCCAGAAGTGTGAGCAAGGGTGGTGAACGCGTTTCTATTGTTCCTGGTAATAGCCCACTTACCAGGGACAATGGAATCGTGTTCAAAGCGCTGGACACAGTCTCCATACGCCAATATCTCATTTCACTGGTTAACCAAATTTCAAATGCACAAGTGTTATCAGCTTCCAGGATTTCAAACGGTCGAATAGCAGCATATCTGAGCTCGAGGGAGGCTGTCGTCGAGGCTGTCCAAACGGACTGACCCACGATGGCAGCTTCATCGATCTCAACCCACTGGTCCAGCCAACCACCCGGTTCACGCTTTCTAATGTTTATCCAGATCCCGAACACGGTACTGATACACAACCTGTCATCTTTCTGCAAAGTGGTGTCTCAGGTAAGGTCCATTCCCCTGGGTTTCAAGGAAAACATCTGTCACATATCATGTCGTTCAGGCGGCAAGTGCATGTTCTTCTTAAACCGAACGTCACTCCGCCTGAGCACATAAATATCTTGTATTTAGGCACACATTATCGCGTGTTTCTGTCGACGGAGTCGGTACGTTGCTTTTCATGCGGTGAGTACGGCCACATTAGCCGTGCTTGTAAGAAACAGGGAACCGATGACATTGACAAAAACGAGACCAATCCCATAAACCCACCACCCACCTTCGTCCATAACCCCACTAACCAAAAAATCCGATCCTAAACACCCACCTAAAGTCTCCAAAAACCTGGTCGCTGGATTCCGTAGGGGATGCGGATCGTGCGGGAACCCTCGGGTGTTCGGACCGCTGCGGGTTCTGGGGGCCCTCAGGCCCTGTCGGGGCCGCCTGTGCGAAGGCTGGACATGCCGCGCCGGTGTCGGGGTGTTTCAACTGGAAGTGCCTCATGTGCTGGTGCGGGGTCCAGCGCGTCGGCCTCGTTCCGGCGGGAGCTAACGGGGTTGGGCCCTCGTCCGGGCAGGAGGCTCGGCTCGTGCGGGCGGCTCGGCGGGGTCTGTGGGGCCTTCTTTGCCCGCGGTTTCTCCGGCGTCTGAGGCTCCTGCGCCGTCCGTGGCCCCTGCGTCATCCGCGGCCCCATCCTCCCCTTCCCCCTCCCACCACTCCCACCACTCCCTTTCCCCCTCCCAACCTTCTTCCGCCCTTCAACCTATCCACACCCCATCCAAACCCGGTTGCTCTGTCTGGGGATCGCCACCTCCACCATCTAGACTTTTTTCTGATGTCGTCTCAAAAAGGAAATCTTCCACTCAATCCCCTCCTACAAATACTTCAGTTCTCACTCCTCTAAAAACACCCTCTCCTCCACGTAAACTTGTGAAGAAGGTGGCGATGCCCATGACAGTCGACTCCCCTTCCATCACCCAAGTCCTTAACCAAGTCCTTAATTCACAATCCTCCCTTGTCTCCACCCGGCCTCGTCGACGAACGACCAAGATGACATGGTGGAAGACAGTCAGACTACCGAAGACGAGGCGGTGCCTGATTGCCTTTCCAACACAAAAGGTCCTCTGTCTTCTAAAGAGCTCATGAATTTCTTGGCCTCCATAAAAAATCGAAAAAAACCTATCGAGGTGGCCAAGAGATTCACTGCTAATGTGCCCGGACTTGTGAAACAACTCAAACCGCTACGCAGCAACCCACTCCTCAACAGAGGCCTACAACAACGCGTAACCAAGCTGATCAAGACTTTAGATAAATGATTTTCTTTTGCTTTTCTTTTATGAGAGTCTTGATTAGTTTGGTCGCAATGACACTGTCACTGATTTCCCTGAACACAGGCGGCTGTTCAATGCCAACCAAAAATGCCGCCATACATGCTTATTTTGAAAATTTCTTTCCCTTTTCCGACATAGTGCTCCTGCAGGAGACTTATAACCTTACGGAAATAAGCTCCTGCTGGAGCCTATATGGCCCTTACTCCTATCTCTTCCCCTTCCAACTCTTATGGCTCTGGGGTAACTACACTCGTTAATAATAAAAATTTAGAAATTATTTCAAATCTTAACATTTTTCCAGGACATCTTCTTTATACAAAAACTAAATCCAATGAAACTCTTTTCCACATTTATAATTTTTTAGTACCCCAGAGCGACTCTCTTGCTTTTAAAGTCTTTAATTCTTTCTCTAAACATTTATCCTCTTGTGACAGTGACGGTGTCGTTGTGGTCGGAGGTGACTTTAACTGCACGGAAAATCCTGCATTGGACCGTCTGCATGCGCCCACCGAGCGTAGATCCAGAGTCGCAGCAGCTCTCAAGGAAACTGTTGGTGCACTCTCTCTGTGTGATGTTTGGCGTAGAACTGAATCCCCAGAAACAACAATTTACCTGGCTGCGGAATAACCCTTCCAGGGATTGTGGTGTTTCCAAAGCCAGGTTAGATCGTTTGTATCTTCATCCTGATATGTTATCCTCTATTCATTCGTGCAAAATAACACCCTGTTCTCTTTCTGATCACTCCGCTATTTCTTTAAAAATTCAACTACCCTCGGCTAATTTCCGGGGTAGCGCCTACTGGCATTTTAATAATTCAATTCTTCAGGATGAAGCATACAAACAAATTATAACTTGTTTCTGGGGAGAATGGCGTCAAAAACAGTCCGATTTCCCCAATTTAAATTCTTGGTGGGACTTTGGCAAGTCCCACATCAAAATAATTACTCAAATGTTTTCTAAAAAAATTGCTTCCGAGAAACGCGAAGCTCTTTTTAAAATAAATCGGACTATTGACGACCTTCAGTCTGCGCCGGAAATCACACCGGAGACCAGGCAGGTCCTCTTAGAACAAAAAGAAAAACTTAATTCTATCTTAAAAAATCGAGCGCAGGGCGCCCTTATCAGGTCGAGATTCAAACATGTCAGCGAGGTCGATACCTCCTCTTCTTACTTTTAATCTTGAAAAATCTAAATCCGTTCTAAAACTATCTCCAGAATCCGTTTGGATTCTGGAGAAATTACTCAAAATATCTCTGTCATAAAAATCATGTATCAAATTTCTACAAAAACCTCTATTCTAAAACTCGACCGATGAGGGCGCCCGCGAAAACATTTTAAGGGACCTGCCTCGTCTTGATCCTGTAGAGGCAGAGGACCTGGAGCGTCCTCTGTCTCTAGAGGAATTAGAAATAGCTGTTGGCCAACTTAGCAAGGATAAAACGCCTGGCCTGGACGGCCTGTCTGGTGAATTCTATCAAACTTTTGGAATATTCTAAAAAACGACCTACTTTCTGTTTTAAATTATTCTTTTCTCACCGGCGGGCTTCCTCGTTCGTTCAGGAGGGCGGTAATTACTCTTTTACCCAAGAAGGGAGATCTGGCCGACATAGCCAATTGGCGGCCAATCTCCCTTCTAAACAATGATTACAAAATCCTTGCAAGGTTGCTCGCTAACAGACTGAAAGAGTGCATCAGCAGCGTCGTAGGTGAGGATCAGACCTACTGCGTCCCTGGACGTTCAATCCATGACAACGTAGGTCTGATAAGGGACATCATCGAATATGCCAATGAAAATGATGTCCCTTTTAGCCGTGGTCAACCTCGATCAGCAAAAAGCGTTCGATAAAGTTGATCGCGACTACCTCTTCGACACCATGAGAGCTATGGGCTTCGGAGACCGTTTCCTCGACTACATAAAAATCCTGTACAGCGGTTCCGAGAGTTTGGTCAAAATCTGCGGTTCTCTGACGGCCCCCTTCTCCGTTGAGAAGGGCATCCGTCAGGGCCCTCTCGGGACTGCTGTACTCGATTGCTATTGAACCTTTTCTAAATCGCCTAAGGGGCGAAGTCGGGGACGACGGTTTCCGAATACCCGACGCTGACGTCTCTTGCTCGGTGTCTGCGTATGCAGATGATGTCTCCGTTTTTGTCACCTCCGAACGCGGCTTTGACGCGATCAAAGACACTTACGATCTCTTTGCTCGCGCCTCTGCCGCGCGCCTAAATACGAGAAAATCCCAGGGGTTGTGGGCGGGATCTTGGATCGGACGAGGCGACCGGCCGCTTAATTTTTCATGGAATGACGATGGCCTGTCGTTCCTCGGAGTTCACTTAGGAAACACCAAAACATACACTGACAAAAACTGGACTATTTGTAAAAACCGATTATCCGAAACCCTCGCTAGCTGGTCTGGCATCTCGACCTCCCTTTCTTTTAAAGGGAGAGTCTTGATTGCCAACCAGCTAGCCGCATCAAAAACCTTTCATTGTCTGGCGGCACTCGCTCCGCCAGACGATTTCCTAAGTGAACTCCAACGGCGGCTGGTTGATTTCGTCTGGTCCAACAAGAGACACCGCCTTAAAGAGCAAATTGTGTATCAGAAACCTGACAAAGGGGGGTTCGGCCTTGTTAACCTCCAGGCACGAGTTCTCACCTTTAGATTAACGCGTCTCTTTCGTTACCTTAAAGGTAATTCTCATTCCTCTTTGTGTTTTCTTCAAAATCACCTCCGTCGCTACAAAAACTAAATTATGACTTCCATCTCTTCTATTTGAAGACAGACCCCTTTTGACATTGGATTACCTTCTTTTTATGGTGAGATCATGCGTGCCTGGAGGTTGTCTGGAGCTCGGTTAGAAATAATACACGACTCAGTCAGCCATGTCATTAATTTACCCATAAATATTCCTTTAATTCAAAATGCAACTGACGATGGCGTATCCTCTCTGAGCGGCTCTCGACACGTGGGGTCGGCCTGGTGAGGGATCTTCTCAACTTCACTTCCGGATCGTGGCACCAGCCCAATGACATCATCTCCTCTTCTAGTACATCTCGTCCTCCATCTTCTCGACTTCTTCAAAACCAGCTTTCTTCGATGCACACGATACTCATCAGACTGTTCCCCTCTCTATTCGACGAGAGGGGTTTTCACCTACCTGTCTCTGCGCTACAAAATGTTCCATCTAAACCAGATCGTCCCCTCAACGTCATCATCAACAACTTGGACAATGCCATCTCCGCACCATCCAAAACGATCTACAATGTCATCAACACAAATCTCAACTCGCATCCTTCCACAGAAACATCACACTGGCATCAAAACGGAGTCCTGGACAGCAACACAAACATACAATGGAATAGCATCTACAGTCCCCCAACTTCCAAAAAATAGGGGGACCTACAATATAAACTACTACACAACATCCTACCGTCACTCCAAGTTCTACATCATCTCAACCCGGCCATCTCTTCAACATGTGGATGGTGTGGAGACAAGGGGACGATCTGCCATCTATTCATCACGTGTCCCTCTGTTCAACCTCTTCTCAACTGTCTCCACAGTCTTCTTCACCGGCTTCTTCCTGACCTACTTCTGAACTTTGACCTCTACTGGGCCTTGATCCCATGTGCTAAGGGCCGCAATAGAGAGGCGGTGCGCCTGTCAAACTACCTTATCGTCAGTTGCAAATATGTCATATACAATCTTTACCGAACCTCTAATTTCATTGATCCTCTTTTAATTTTTACTCACCGTATCAAAAACAAAGTTATTTTCGAATACAACTATTTTATGCTTGTCAATAATGATGATGAATTTCTTAAAAAATGGAATATAAATAATACTTTGTTCATCATCATTAGTGACAAGCTGACATGGCTGATTTAAACCCGGTTAGAATTACTAAATTTGCTCCTCCTTTCCGATTTCCTCTCTTTTCTTTTCTTTCTCTTATCCTTGGAAGCCACTGGAGTGGGATATAAGGCCCACACCAGTAACGCCAGTGGCTTCCCCACCTCAGGGGAACCACGGTGGGTTCGGCTCACGCCAAAAAACGTGTTGCCGCACCCTCCGCACTGGAACCCCTTTCCTCTTCTTTCTTTTCTCCTTTCTTTGTATTTCTCTTTTTCTGAGGAGCTTTATACTTATATTGGTTAAAGTATTCACTTTATTCATTTGTATTTAAAATGTATATTGTATCTGTACACTAAAATATTTTTGTTTCTATTACATGTTTACATGTACCGAATATTTGGTCTTTTCTGTTTACATAACCCTTTCAATCCCATTGTGCCAAATTGGCTCAAAGTTACATTCCAGTTGGATACCATGGAGTATTTTTGGCACACAAAAGTGCAGGTCCCTTGGTCCCCGCAGTGCCAAATGGCACTATGGCCATCTTGGTGGTAATCACTATGTCAACAGCGCCCTCTTTTGGCAGTGCGGTTACAAAAGGCACGCGCGCGTGGGTTTAAATAGTTACCACAACGCGTCCCTTCACGATCAGACATGGACGACGATGAGAGAGAACATATTTTGGAAGAAATCTTTGCTGATAGCGGGTCTGACATGTCCTCAGACGAATCTTCCCCACCTACGTCGGAAGACAGTGATGAGGAGCATATCCCAACCTCATCATCTTCATCGGAAAAGCAGAATTTCCGGTCTGGATGGCGTGCAGCAAGTGCCCCGGACTATAAGCGTAAGCGACCGCCCGTGCAATTTACAGAACACACCGGTTGTACTCAAGATTACAGTAAGTTCTCACCCCTCCAAATCTTGCAACTGTACATTTGTCAAGCAGTATGGGAATTGATGGTAGAAGAGACCAATCGTTATGCAGCCCAAACTTTGTCTGCAGACACAGCCAATCCGCCTAGTGCTTGGACTCTGACAAATGTTCGAAATGATGGCTTTCGTCGCATTACTTCTATCCATGGGCATCAACAAAAGACCCCGATACAGCATGCATTGGTCCACGTCCGAAGTCCTGCGAAGTCCCCTGTATTCACGACCATGGCTCGTAATAGATTCACGGCAATCCTTCGATTTTTGCACCTCGCCAACAACCAAGCTGAAGACAAATCCCCCCCTGACAAACTTTTCAAAGTTCGCCCTCTACTGGACATTGTACTGCCATCCTTTCTTCGGATCTATAAGCCTGGAAGAAACCTCTCACCGGACGAGACTATGGTAAAATTCAAAGGGCGACTCAGCTTCAAACAGTACATGCCACGAAAGGCCGCCAAATGGGGATTGAAATGCTTTTCTCTGAACGAGTCGGAAACCGGGTACACATGTGCATGGAGCTTGTTCACGGGGTCTCAAACCCATGTCGCCACCAAGTAAAACCACCATTGCTTATGCTGCAACGCACCATCCACCCAATCTTCCGCACAAGGCAAAATAGTCTTGAATCTACTGAAAGGACTCGAACATAAAGGACACTGCATCTATATGGATAATTGGTTCACTAGTCCGTCTCTGGTCTCCAAGTTGTCACAGCTAGGATTCGGAGCTTGTGGAACTGTGCGATACACCACACGAGGCATTCCAGATTTTGCAAACCCCAAAAACACCACATGACAAGAGATGCTGATCCCCAGTTTTATCAAAAAGCAGGCCAACTATGCGTCAGATGGCAGGATCTGAAGCGTGTCACTCTCCTGACAAACTATGGTGATTGCAGTGTCACCACAAAACAGATTCGCAGCAGGAAGAGTTCGACTGGATATCGTGAGCAAAAAACCATCCATAGTCAATGATTATAATAAATACATGGGAGGGTGTGATCTAGCAGGCCAATTATGCAAATATTATACGCACAATCACGAACACTAAAATGGTGGAAAAGATTATTCGTCACCATGCTAGACATTTGTTTATTGAATGCTACTATCGTCTACAATAGCATCCCTACAAACAGTCGCTTGTCAGGTTTGGAATTCCGGGTGAAGGTGATAGAGGGTCTCCTTTCCACCTGGAAGTATAACCCAGCACAGCATGCAAATCAACTCATGAGTTCCAGGCCTTCAAGTCAACATCCACACTTTCCTGGGCGCTTGAGTCGCAAGAAAGCGGAACTGTGTTGTATGCAGTACAAAGTTTAAGAGAAGACAAACTCGTATGATATGTAAACATTGTCATAAGCCAATGTGTGTAGTGCCATGCTTCGAGAAATTTCACAGCCAATGATTCAAGTTCATTCCCTTGCAATCTCTGCCCTCCTCTCCCCCCCCTCCCCCTCTTCAATGTTGGACCTTTTCGTATGATATGTAAACACTGCAAACCCAACTCGCCCTCCATTAACAGCCCCAGAATTTACCCATGTGTGAGTGGCCTGGACAACAGCCTTAGATGCAACATTAGTGAGGGGTGCAAGCGATCAGTGGTTAAATCTGGATGGCCCTGGGACTGTATATGCAGCTTGATCAGTTTTAGTGACATATTTCCATGCACTGTAATAGTTGTGGTGAGCTAAATAATTATGAACCTTTAACCACCGCTGAGTTCTGTCAAGTTTCAACGACATGTGATGATGCAGCCCGCAATCGGTGTGAAATTCTTGAGAACACGCCCATTGAAGTACATGTACCCGCGATGCCACATGTTTCAAACGCAGTAACAACTTTATCGGCCAGACAACTACGAGAAACGCCGGGAGAAGCACAGCTGTACAAAGTTTAAGAGAAGACAAACTCGTATGATATGTAAACATTGTAATAAGCCAATGTGAAGTGCCATATGCTTGAGAAATTTCACAGCCAATGATTCAAGTTCATTCCCTTGCAATCTCTGCCCTCCCTCTCCACCCCTCTTCAATGTTGGGCCTTTTCGTATGATATGTAAACACTGCAAACCCAACTCGCCCTCCATTAACAGCCCCTGAATTTACCCATGTGTGAGTGGCCTGGACAACAGCCTTAGATGCACCATTAGTGAGGTGGGCCAACGATCAGTGTTTATATCTGGATGGCCCTGGGACTGTATGTAAGCTTGATCAGTTTTAGTGACATATTTCCATGCACTGTAATAGTTGTGGTGAGCTAAATAATTATGAACCTTTAACCACCGCTGAGTTCTGTCAAGTTTCAACGACATGTGATGATGCAGCCCGCAATCGGTGTGAAATTCTTGAGAACACGCCCATTGAAGTACATGTACCCGTGCGATGCCACATGTTTCAAACGCAGTAACAACTTTATCGGCCAGACCTTTACGAGAAACGCCGGGAGAAGCACAGCTGTACAAAGTTTAAGAGAAGACAAACTCGTATGATATGTAAACATTGTAATAAGCCAATGTGTGTAGTGCCATATGCTTCGAGAAATTTCACAGCCAATGATTCAAGTTCATTCCCTTGCAATCTCTGCCCTCCCTCCACCCCTCTTCAATGTTGGCCTTTTCGTATGATATGTAAACACTGCAAACCCAACTCGCCTCCATTAACAGCCCTGAATTTACCCATGTGTGAGTGGCCTGGACAACAGCCTTAGATGCAACATTAGTGAGGGGTGCAAACGATCAGTGGTTAAATCTGGATGGCCCTGGGACTGTATGTACGCTTGATCAGTTTTAGTGACATATTTCCATGCACTGTAATAGTTGTGGTGAGCTAAATAATTATGAACCTTTAACCACCGCTGAGTTCTGTCAAGTTTCAGCGACATGTGATGATGCAGCCATAATCGGTGTGAAATTCTTGAGAACACGCCCATTGAAGTACATGTACCCGTGCGATGCCACATGTTTCAAACGCAGTAACAACTTTATCGGCCAGTCCTTTTACGAAAGCGTCCGGGAGAAGCACAGCTGTACAAAGTTTAAGAGAAGACAAACTCGTATGATATGTAAACATTGTAATAAGCCAATGTGTGTAGTGCCATATGCTTCGAGAAATTTCACAGCCAATGATTCAAGTTCATTCCCTTGCAATCTCTGCCTCCCTCTCCACCCCCTCTTCAATGTTGGGCCTTTTCGTATGATATGTAAACACTGCAAACCCAACTCGCCCTCCATTAACAGCCCCTGAATTTACCCATGTGTGAGTGGCCTGGACAACAGCCTTAGATGCAACATTAGTGAGGGGTGCAAGCGATCAGTGGTTAAATCTGGATGGCCCTGGGACTGTATATGCGCTTGATCAGTTTTAGTGACATATTTCCATGCACTGTAATAGTTGTGGTGAGCTAAATAATTATGAACCTTTAACCACCGCTGAGTTCTGTCAAGTTTCAACGACATGTGATGATGCAGCCATAATCGGTGTGAAATTCTTGAGAACACGCCCATTGAAGTACATGTACCGTGCGATGCCACATGTTTCAAACGCAGTAACAACTTTATCGGCCAGACCTTTACGAAAGCGTCGGGAGAAGCACAGCTGTACAAAGTTTAAGAGAAGACAAACTCAGTATGATATGTAAACATTGTAATAAGCCAATGTGTGTAGTGCCATATGCTTCGAGAAATTTCACAGCCAATGATTCAAGTTCATTCCTTGCAATCTCTGCCCTCCTCTCCCCCCCTCTTCAATGTTGGACGACTCGTATGATATGTAAACACTGCAAACCCAACTCGCCCTCCATTAACAGCCCTGAATTTACCCGTGCGATGCCACATGTTTCAAACGCAGTAACAACTTTATCGGCCAGACCTTTACGAGAAACGCGGAGAAGCACAGCTGTACAAAGTTTAAGAGAAGACAAACTCGTATGATATGTAAACATTGTAATAAGCCAATGTGTGTAGTGCCATATGCTTGAGAAATTTCACAGCCAATGATTCAAGTTCATTCCTTGCAATCTCTGCCCCCCTTCCCCTCTTCAATGCTGGACGCACCGCCAACCCAACTCAACATTGAAGAGGGGAGGGGGGAGGGGAGTTGCATTGCACTTGTAACTCCATCCAACTTGAAGTGATTTGACAGCTCTTATATGTGCACATATTAATTACTGATTTCATATATTGGCCATGATAATTGTACTATTTATCTGTTATTGTACACTTCTTTTAATGGACATTGAAAGAGGCAGTGTCACATGAGTCAATGCACAGGCAATCAGTTCCAGGCAATCTGCAAGACAATAAAATACTAACATTTATATATTCGCTTCTTTTTCATTGTAATGTTTTTACACTGTCAGAAAAATGTGCATCCCGAGCATTTTGTTAGCCTGCAGTACCATTAGTTGCCTCTCAGTTGCTTGTAAAGTACTCTTCTGTGACCCTGCCCATACAATGTTCATATCACCTGAAAGACTAATAACTGCCTTTCAATCCATTGTCATGCGAGGGCGCTAAACACACAAACTTAGTAAAAATACCTCTGGTAAACAAGAGAGTCATTTCACTGACAACAGTGTGGTAACCAATGCATTAGTGACAAATATCTGTTGGTATTGAAAGGGTTAAAACTGTATTAATGTTTTCCAAATTGCAAAATGTTCTGTTTTAATTTACTATTCTTTTATTATAAAATTTGACTTTGTTTTTTGAATTGTAAATAAAGAATCTCATTGAAAAGTCAAAAAAGTCTCTCTCTCTCTCTCTCTCTCTCTCTCTCTCTCTCTCTCTCTCTCTCTCTCTCTCTCTCTCTCTCTCTCTCTCTCTCTCTCTCTCTCTCTCTCTCTCTCTCTCTCTCTCTCTCTCTCTCTCTCTCTCTCTCTCTCTCTCTCTCTCTCTCTCTCTCTCTCTCTCTCTCTCTCTCTCTCTCTCTCTCTCTCTCTCTCTCTCTCTCTCTCTCTCTCTCTCTCTCTCTCTCTCTCTCTCTCTCTCTCTCTCTCTCTCTCTCTCTCTCTCTCTCTCTCTCTCTCTCTCTCTCTCTCTCTCTCTCTCTCTCTCTCTCTCTCTCTCTCTCTCTCTCTCTCTCTCTCTCTCTCTCAGATCTCCTCTTCCCTCTTCATATTGAGTTACTATAAACTA
This sequence comes from Zoroaster sp. YZ-2022, assembly GCA_029582265.1. Classification (NCBI taxonomy): domain Eukaryota; kingdom Metazoa; phylum Echinodermata; class Asteroidea; order Forcipulatida; family Zoroasteridae; genus Zoroaster; species Zoroaster sp. YZ-2022. The sequence continues at coordinate 37,711,436 of CM055827.1, forward strand.
GCGATGGGCGTCATTTACATTGGCCTCCTGACCGAAGTCCACGCCATCTTTCTCCATTCACGACAGGTCATTCTAATGTATGGAGTCTCCAAGGGCTCGACAGTATACAGCCTTCATAAAATGTTCAACCTCGTTACTTTCGTAATTTTACGTATTGCACCACTGATGTTCGCTTGCTTCTGCTCATTCACGATGCAAAGTTCATTTCCCAGCACCTATCTGAAATACATCCTTCCATTTTATACATCGGCCATTGTTCTTATTAACTACGTGTTGCTATGGCGACTACTTTGTAGTGATTTTTGGATTAAGCATGGCAAAGATCAACATATTCTTGATGGGTGATGGAAAATCAGTCCTCCACGTTTTTGTAAAAGAGTATAGACCATGCTTACACTGAGAATATACCAGTGTAATGCCATATGGCAGGCAAACAGTGTGTATGTTTATGTGTGTAGTTTTTACATCTACCTATAATATCCAATATTGTAGGCATACAAATTACCGACGAATTATATTTGAAATGACGGTGCTTTACTTCAAAATACCAAAATATTATATGGTGTCTGCCATTGAAAACTGTACAGCTTTTACCTGATACAGTTTTTATATTTTTGAGTTATTTTATACACAAGTACTGTAACATATCACATTGTTTTCCCAAAAAATATACCAAAATATCCAATTTGTTTTAAAATCTGCAAAGAATTAACAGCTTTGAGTGCAAGTGCATGCTTTACAAGCTTCGGCAACCCGAATTTATTCATTTTTAATTATTGCTTTTGTCTCGTTCAATGTGAAACCAAAACTTACTGTTCGTATAAATTCTTGAAAAGTAAATCCTGGCATAGCGTGGGATATTATGATTACAATACTGTGACTGAGAAGATGGATAATTTCTACTGGGTCTTCATGTTGTGACTTTAAAGCTTGGGCAAACCATTCACTGGCTGAACTTTCTTAAAATCCCCTTATCGGCAGTCGGCAACTAAGAAGTTCCCGCGTTTATACACCGTGGTCTTATTTATAGAAGACCCGTGCTTGGAAAGACTCACGAGAGCAAATACCCACGTTCACCAATCCATACTGTCAATCAAACGGCATGGATTAACCAATAGGGATGAGTGTCAAGCCTTTATAGTTGTCACTATGTCGGTCAAGCTCTTGATATTTTATTCAGGTGGCGTGACCGAGTTTTCAGCATTGCTGATAGGCGGGGACCTATGTGGCCTTAATTATCTGGATAGGTGTGTTTCAGTGCGATGCACCTCAACCTCGTCCCCATGACTTTCAGGGTTTTAAAACCTCGTACCCACTACTCTCTAGCCCTAGAATGGGACGATTTCAATATCCAAAATGTTGGATAGTCTAATACGGTGATACGTAACTAAGAGTAGAGTATTTTAAGACACCCCAATCATCGATGCGGAAAGATTTTCCCACCTGGGTCTAGTAGTGAGATCGAGGTAGACCCTGGAAACGAGGTAGGATGCACCTTCAGTGCGAGGTATTATAGCGCCCTCTATATCCCTTGAGATTAAATAGAGAATTAGCTGCTGCAAACTGTTTAGACCAAAACAAAAAATAAATAAATAAAAAGTCTCCGGTTTCTAGTCTCCGTGCGCGTCGCCTCAGACACGCGCTTCGGCATTTTTAATTTTCTTTTTTCCCCCTATGAAACAATGTCCAATTGCAGCCAAAATTGCTGGATCGATTGGAATTCTGCCGTGCTGTGCTTTAAACGACTTTTCCCACATAGGGGTATGAACCTTTGCCTTATTTGTGAGGCCTCTCTTAGCCACCATACTTTGTATATGGGAAATTTGGTCCCCGCGTATACAATGTATCACATATTTCCCTGTTGGAAAAAAAAATGGCCGAAAAAAGAGAAAAAAAGCGCGTCATCGCACCGATTATGAAGCCGACCGATGACTAGAAACCGGAGACTTTTGTGGCCTTACCAACCTAAAGGACCTATAGTATAAAATAATGCAAAATAACAGTTATTGGCCTTACCTTTCGAACCTAGCAGGTTCTTTCTGGGTTCCCGAAATAACCAAAAACGCACAGCCTTTTATTGTATTCATTCTAACATTTAATTTTGTGGAACATAAAGGATTTGTTTGAGGCAAACTCATAATAAGAATTGTTGTTTTCAATAACTACTTTTTTCCTGTGTGATTAGTTAGATACATTACACTAAACGCACTGTTGCCACTGATCTCTATTATTATGACTGAATAGAGAGTTGCCCATTGGTGCCTAACAAATAATTGCATCCATTGCAGAGCCACATTGGTACTCCACTATACAAAATGGAAACAAAAGGAATGCACGTACGTACAAAGGAATGCACATTGTTAAATGTGGTTTGTGCGAGGATCAACATGGCGTCCAGAGGCTTTCAATGGAAGCTCATGATCTTCTGTTCAGTCAGTAATAGAGATAACTGTTACCAATATGAGAACTTTAATGATTTGGGGAATATCCCCTGCTTCTTCCATTGGAATGGTAAATAAATCAAGTCAGTGAAATAGTCACAAACGTGACATATATATTTCCTACAAAAATACCCATTTTCATGTGTTCGTTTTTATTTTACTTGTCGCATGCAGACCGCGCCCCCTGAATGTTGCATAGGCCCCTAAATCCGATTATGTGCGGGGAGTATAAGTTTGTTTCTAGACAACAAAACAAACCCGCCTATCTGGGCCATTGACTTCAGTTCAAAATAAAGATGTCGACAGGCATAATAATGCACATTCATACCCAAGACTGTTTAGACAATCTGATTGGACAAAACAATCACGCGGGTGTATTAACGGGTGGTAAAGACATGGCTTATCAAAATCAGAGCAGCGCGTATGTGCCAACTGTTTGCGAGGTGTTTTGCGCGACACAAGACGCGGACATGAAAACAATTTTTGTACATTTTGAAAAAGAAATCGATACGGGCATTTATGAATGAGAATAACAGTTTGACGCTTGGTCTTTACTGCATGTTAATGACCTGTTGTACGTGCATGGTCACGGCGATAAGAACCTTGCCTTGAGGTTGGTCCTTATCACCCGCACTTGGCTATGCGACTAGTGTTTGCCACTCAAAACTTGACACGGTGATGACCTTTCCGAATAGACGGTAGCATATCATTCGGAACACCACACAAAGTAATCCCATAGTTGGTATTGTGAAAACACATAGAGAAAGGCTCCTTTCTCTGTGGTTATAATGCTACAGACCGTGGCTTCCTAGTCATAGCCGTTTTATAACAAGCTGGTATATAGCTTTACTGTGGGAATCTTCGAACGTTCTGAAGAGTCTAGCAAAAATGTTTCAGTGGTTTGTCCCCATCGCTGTTGGTTCTGCTGCCGGGTTTCAGTGTTTTAACACGGCGTTGGATATACTACCGATCCCGCCACCACTTGGGAAATACACAGGGAATGATCGCCACAGATGGAGGAATGCAGCAACGTCGCTTTTCAACTCTCTCCTGATGTCCTGTTTCGTGTTGTACTGGTAGGGAATTTAATTTGCCCTGTGTATGGGTGTACGTGATGTGTAATACTGGGAGATCAGATAAGGGGTTTTGGGGGTAAGGCATTTAAAGGGATTTGCCACCCACAGTGTTGGACCCAGGGGTTGGCTTGTGACCCAGGGGTTGGTTTGTGACCCATACATTGATGAATGGTCGGGTAAAACAATGGGTGGCCAAAAGGGGGAGGGTCACAGGGAAAAAAGTGTCACCCCAAAATCAACTAACCAAACGTAGGCCATTATTGTCAATGAATATCCATGACGATAAATAAGGGGACATGCTGTTCCACTTTGTCCCTCCCCCTGGATTTGCCAATGGAATTTTATATAATCACCAATCTATGCATATACAACATAAATCATAGGCCTATCTGAAGGCAAAATTAGGGAAAGTATTTTACAACTAAATACATTGGCTTGATGACATTTTGTTTCCATCAGGCTTAAAACAATCGTAGGTTTTCCAAAGTGGCATCTGTGGCCATTGTAGTATACAATTAATGTCTCTTAAAGGGGCAGTATTGTCACAATCAGAGCAGACTTTCAACGGGGCATGGAATCAGTGTCCTAGTTTAACATGAACACAGTGACTGAAAATTACTGGCTCATTTTAGCAGCAGCAACGGCAATATGACCTAATACCATGTGGGGTATTGTTTTCATTCACTGAGTTAATCTCAACTACTAGCACTCCGATTCTATGCTTTCAATTTAGCCAAGGGACTCCTGCACGACTCCATCGTCGTGCAACACACAGTACAGGATAAGTAAGACTAACTGCGTCGATACCAGGTTGTTACTACTTAATAGAGAATTTCACATGGTGTCACCGCACTGTCTTGTCCTCTTCACCATGCAAAGCTACAAGTTTTCCCCTACATTGTACAGGAGTCCCATGCAGGCCTAAATGCTTTATTTAGTTTCATGTGCATAATACAATAAATAACCTTTCACTTTCTTTATACACAGTTTGTACAGCCATTCGGATGTATGGACGAACCCTGTGGATTATTACACAGAAGTAGCTGACGTTGGTTTAGCTGTTCTAGCAGGTGAGTGCACCCTACTGTTCCAAAAAAGTGAGTGTCGTCAATGACTGGTGGTGTGGAAGGCGCATGCTCAGTCGATGTTACTGTCAAATATCCGAATTATTTGTGTCCGAGGTGTTCTTGTTTTCAGAATGGTTAAATACCATTCCTCTTATAATTGAAAGATGTAGCCTAAACAAACTTTAAGAAACAGGTTTTTTTTAGAATTGCCAAAGTAAATTTCATGGGAACAAAACTATAATATTGTGTTTACAGTGTACTCGTTAATTGTTCATCTCAGTAAACGGCACTTGTGTAAAATGGCTTAACAGGTTTAGGCCCAAAAAAGCCTCCAGTTTCTGGTCATAGATTTCAAAATCGGTGCAGTGATGCTTATTTAGCTAACCTGTGTAACGTGATACATGTATACGCGGTTATTGGAACCAGACCAAATTTCCCATGCACAAAGTATGGTGGCTAAGAGAGGCCACACAAATCAGGCAAACGTTCATACCCCTATGTGAAAAAGTCGTTTAAAACACAGCACGGCAGAATTCTAATCGATTTTGGCTGCAATTGGACATCATTTCATTGCAAAAACAAAAACCTTTTTGGCATTTAAAAAAAAAAAAGCATTGGTAATGTTCACAAAAACTATTCAACAATTCAGTTTCACGTTAAACAACCAACCAACGAAAGTTTCATCTCCAAAACGGAGTCTACGTTGTGAGAAAAGTGTGAAAAAAACATTCACAAATTTTACAGAAAATACTTGACACCTTTAACAACTTCACATTAAGTCAGCTTTAGGAATCGAATTCGGTAATTCTGCAATCAGGTAACTGATAATCAATGTTGTACATCTAATTCCTATGTGGACTTAATTTCTATTTTATGAAAGATATCTTCCCCAACCATTTTGATATCAATGTTAAGTGATGGCTGCACAGAATATTGGTGAAATGATGGCTCCGGAAAACAAATTGTAGTGATGCTAATCATTGATCAAACCATCCTCCCTCATATTTGTGGTGGGATTAGCACCTTAGTCTTTTCTGCCATGGTCCAGGTTTGCTGCCCATTCTCAGAACAACAGTTTTGTGCTCAAATATTATCTTGAAACCTCCAAATGACTTGCTTTATAAACCCCGCCACTTTTTATTTTGCTTTTCATTTCTCACTCGTTTTATTTTACACAGGGTATCTTATCTACGACACGTACGATTTGTTGGCGTACACCAATATAACCAATGTGATAGGAGTTGTTTTACACCATGTTATTGTAAGTATGCCGGAGCCAGCTTTCGGTTATTTCAGATTTTACGTTTAAAACAAATCTCTCTCTTTGTGGGATCTCTTTGAAAAAAGAAGGTGTATATAGTTTTATCTGGAAGGTACAGAACTCCTTGTCAAAATCAACGTAACCCTTTTTTCCGGAAATGTTTGGTCATTGAATGCCAAAGTGCGACGTCATCATGTTATCATGGCGGCTGATTCTTCACATTATTTGAATCGTTCCATGATGCAACACTCTATTTGCAAGAAATCCAGCATACATTGTAGCTTATAATAGACCCCATATAAACATGATAATTGTACGGGGACTTCGTGCATGGTCGATGATTATCTTCGACAGCACTGACCAGCGATCTCTATGATTGTTTCATGATTTAAAGCTTTAACCAACCCTTTTGATTCTGAAACCGTGAATCACTGGACATCATGGACAAATAAAATAAACATTTCAGACACTGCGGTCGTTTTTGTCGGATTTTCTGAACCCATGCAAGGCAATGATCGTAGCGCTGATTTCTAGTGACTGCTTTGATCGGTAGCTTGCATATTTAAAATTTTATTTTATTATTTTTTTCATTTTGTTCAGGTCTGCACTTCCCTCTTCATATTGAGTATCGAGAAACTAGTAATAGGCGTCATTTACATTAGTCTGCTAACCGAAGTCAATGCCATCTTTCTCCATTCACGACAGCTCCTTCTAATGTATGGAGTCTCCAAGGGCTCGGCAGTATTTAACCTTTATAAAATGTTCAACCTCGTTACTTTCATACTGTTACGTATTGTACCACAGATGTTCATGTGCTTATGTTCGTTCACGATGCAAAGCTCATTGCCCGTCTATCTGAAATACATCCTTCCTTTGTCTACATCCGCCATTGTTATCATTAACTACGTGTTGCTATGGCGACTACTTTGCAGTGATTTTTGGATTAAGGATGGCAAAGATAACCATATTCTTGATGGGTGATGGAAAATCAGTCATTCGGGTTTTTGTAAAATAGTGTAAACCATGTCACGCCTATACTGAGCCTGAGATATTCACTTCGAGTGTCAACATATAAATACTCTGGAAAAAGGAGCGTTGAACCAGTAAAAACATCATTAGTAAAAACAAATGACAGTGTTTATTGTACTTATTGTAATTTGGGCAATTTTGTTTCAGTGCGAGTTGGTTTTGAGTGAATGACATGACTTGGTACTAAAACAGTTGTTTTACAATTTCCTCGCATCGGATCGGTATCTGTCGCATGACCGTATAGTCACCATGGTTTGCCAGTGTGTAGTTCATCAGGACCTATGGGTTCAAAGAAACAAAAGGGTTATTATTATGTGTACACCCAGTTTTAAAGCAGGTTTAAGGCACATAAAGTGGCGCCAAAACATCGACTTCCGGTTGGGGTGAATGGTAACGTGGATTTAGGGAAATCGTCCGTGTTTTTCGTAATTTTTGTCATCCGAACGGAGTAATTTTCTTTCGGAAAGGAAAACAAAAACATTTTTTACAAAATTGTGGTTAGAAACTTGGTTTCACAGTAATGTGACCAAATAAGTTTCTGACGGGACTCGACCTAAATTCTTTTCAGAATATATTTTAAAATCATTCTTCTCAAGATTGTTTTGAGAAGATAATACGTATTTATTTTCCTTTCCTCATGTAAAATTGCAATATTCAGATAAATTACGGGCGATTCACCAAAGCGTCCTCGATCCAGGCAATCCTGTTTAAATATTAGGTCATCATCAGTTACTTAAATGTATGCACTGAGATTTGTAGAATTAACTGAGTAGAAAGAAAAATCTTATGTACGTAATTCGCCGCACTCATGAAATGACGCACTTACCATTGGCTTTTCTCGGAAAAATTACAAAACTATGGCGAATTACTGGTTGCATAAACTTATCTCAGTCATGCTTGTAACAAAAATAAAAATCATAGTGAAATTGTATGATTTACTGGTAACTTTTTATCAACGAGCTGTTGTCTGTGGAAACCAAAATATATGAATGCTTTGCATTTGCAATGACTTTTTTAAAGAAATACTGATCCTTAAAATGGACACATTCTTTATAGAAGAAGCGAACAAAGACTACTTAATTCGTTGGTGCTTACTTCGTCGGTAGTGGAAAATTATTGAGAAAATGAAACATTAATATCATGGTTATGAAAAGAAATCTTTTATTTGACAAAATGTTAACAGCATTTTTACACATTTCAAAGTTTTAAAGTACTTTTTGCTAAAATTTTAACCACCTTCCATTTTATTGGTCTTTCAAATTATACCAATTTATTTTAAAAATCTTTACAAATATGTTTATTTTCAAGATTAAAAACAATTTTACAACCATCTGGAATAAGATGAAAAATGATTCAACTGTTTTTCTTCTTGGGCACATTTTCTGTGGCCCATAAACGTTAACATTTTGGGGTGAGTCATTATACCAACATCAATTTTTTGATGACCACAATTCTGTGCGTCTCAAAAAACGGCGCTCAAGACGTCTACGCGTATGATCACGCATTGAAATTCAGCATTTTACAAGAGAATCCTTCACCGAAACAAATTGCTATTTGCACTGCTGGTGTGACGTTGAGGGCGACGCATGATACATTCAGTCGCGATTCTAGCAGCCAGCAGACGACACGTCCATTTTAGTGCTCTGGCGGGAAATCTGACTGTGTACCACGAAATGCGAATAAGTTTGCTAAAGCATAGAATATGTCAGAAGAATTGAGGTTTGATGTATGGGACATTGGTGGATATAAGGTAGGATGAAAATTATTTCGCAGACAGGGTATTGCATTCCACGGCAGTATACGCCTAGTAATAGAATAGTGGTAATAGTACCCTTTATGTCTTAGAAGGCATTCACTACACATGCAGTTCCATTTGGCAGGCATGACTCGCGGACATAGGTCTTGCATTTCAAATTCATTTGAATGTTATTGAACGATCAATCAACCGGAGGATACAACAATGGTCATAGTCATTTGGAAGTTTGGCCTCAAAGTTCGCAGTGGTCGGGTCCCATACAAGGCAAGTGAGGACGGGATGCAAAGCAAATTGTATTCGTTTATTTAAGGGAGATACCAAAATGCAATACAGAGATAAATAAATAAGCGAATAAGGGTATTGTGGTATTACTGAGCATTGCCAAGGCCAGGGGGCCTCAAACTGAGCAACACCCAAATAATAACCGAGTAGTGAGGAGCCAGGTCACTTTGACTAGTGGGGAGGCAGTGCACATAGAAGGGAAGCACACCCTAGAGTTTGATCTTGATTCAATGGGAGTGCCCCTTGCAGTTTGATCTTGATTCAATTGGGGGAGTGCCCCTTGAAGTTTGATCTTGATTCAAAGGGGGTGCCCTTTGTAGTTTGATTTGATTCAAAGGGGAGTTCCCCTTGTCGTTTGATCTTGATTCAAAAGAGGAGTGCCTTTGTAGTTTGATCTTGAAAAAGGGGAGTGCCTCTTGTAGTTTCACCTTGATTCAAAGGGGAGTGCCCCGAAAAAAAAGTAAAGAAAAACGACAGAAGGACAGAACAGGGGTCAAATGTACAGTTAAAAATAAAATAAAAAGGAGTGTATTATCAGCTATCTGGAAAAGCGTACAAGGTACCGTACAATTATAAAATAACTTTACAGTTTATCAAAATATCAAAAAGGAGGGTATATTCAAGTATATTAAAAACAAGGTATGACAAACAAGGTATGACAAACAAGGTATGACAAACAAGGTATGGCAATGCACTGTTTCTTATTTTTAGTCTGACAACAACTCGGAAAATTTTACTGTCTGCGTTACAGTTCTCGTGTTCGGGTGCTGACGACAAGTACTGACGAAATTGCATTGTTTTTATTAAGTCATTTCCATAAACGAATTACAAAGTGATCATGGACAGTCTTCCAATTGGGATTGAAGCGTGCAGTGGGACAGCACCTGTTCATTAGCTGTATACGCTGTTCCAAACACTTCGAAGAGCACGTTTGTATACGTTCAACCATGGAGGTTCAACACAGAACCTTAAAGTTAACGTTTCAGCAGACACAACATATAGTTTGCTGTTAGCTCGCTTTTCAATGTTTTCACATGCCTTTCCCATCCTTTCTCTATGGTTGAAAATACCTAAAACATTCGCTTTAATCACCTTGGATAAAACATGATCACCAATCATGAGTGGACTTCAATATCCGGGGGAGGGCCCCCGGATATTGGGAGTGCCCTAAACAATGCCATCAAGCGATTGTTTTCGCCAATATAAAGTATAGATGTCATAAGAAGTGTCAACATTTTAGAGCCGATTTTAGCCACACTCGAATCACCAGTTAAAACCCTTTATCAGTATTGTCGTAGCCCTTATGGCGCCACTTACGGGCTTTTGTTTAGCTGTTATGTAAAAACCCTTTGTGTGGCAGAGAGAAAGGCTTTAAGGAAGGCCTGGCGGGGCCTGCATCAAATGACTGTGTCCTAGATGCTTGGTATCCAACGATCTTTCTCTGGATGCTAATTGTTCTTGTAACCTTAGGCAGGGCTCACCTGTTTCAGAAACGTTTGCTCACAGTGCATTGCCTAACCCGCTAAAAAACCAAAAAATAAATAAATAAAAAAAATAAAAAATAAATAAATAAAAATTTTCACCACCGGGTTTCGAAATTTCTCAACAAGCACCTTCAGCCTTCAGGGGATAGGAACCCCCGATGTTAGTCAAAAGTGTGCCTCTCTTTATTCGGGTGAAGTTTCAGGGTGACGGAAAAGCGAGAGTCCTTCTACAGGAGTACAATGAATTATTGAAAGGAGGTCGGGCCTCCAATGTGAGAGGTGTATCTCGCTTTTTAATAGTGCGGGTAAAGCGGAGGACAGGCCTCTGTAGGTGACATTTGGCAAATGTTGAGAGCCCCGAGTACGGCATATAAAGGAGGTCGGGCCTCCAATGAGAGGGATGTACTCCGCTGTTTAATAGTTCAGGTAAAGCAGAGGACGGGCCTCTGCAGTTGCCGTGTTGTGCCACCATGGATACTTAGTTTTGATATACTTAAAAAAAAAATAATAATAACAATAATAATAATAATAAAAATATCTTGGTGTCAGATTTCAATTGTACAATATTGAGGGCATTATGTAAAAATGAGAGCCCCGGGTATGGCACATAAAGGAGGTTGGGCCTCCAATGAGACGGATGTACTCCGCTATTTAATAGTACAGGTAAAGCAGAAGACGGGCCTCTGTAGGTGGCATTTGGCAAAAGATGAGAGCCCCGAGTATGGGGGTGCACCACGAGTAGTGCACATAAAAGGGGAGTTCCCAGAGTAGTGCACAAATTAAAAGGGGGAGTGCCCCAAGTAGTGTGCATAATTCATAGGGGATAGCCACGAGTTCGAAAGCGAGATCCCCGACCTCGCATCGCGCATCATTTAAGGCGGAATGGCCCGCATAGTGCGCGAAATCCATCACTGTAGGGTGGTGTTTAGAATCAAAATACATCTCTAAACACATAGCTTGTACTCGCCCTTCTTACGTTGTTAGTCCAAACATGTTTAGATTGTGCCTTTTCTGTGATGTGTGTTTAAGTGCTTGGCGCCATGTAGGCATGTGTCATGAACTGGGCGCGTTTGGCTTTGTGTCATGTGCGGAGGGTAGCTGTTTGGCATTTGGGCGCATTCCTCGGCGCGTTTGTTTTGCGCCTTACGTTCGGATTCTATATAGAGACCATTTTTACAGTTTAAAGGGGATTCACATTTGACGGAAAACCTAATAATGTAGCGCATGGTATCATTGTTCCCAGGAGTTAGTATACGCTTTTTAAACAGGAGGACGCAAAATAGTAAACTACATTTATTATGACACGGTATTGTAGCGCGTTAGCGATAACCATTGGCACCAGGGGTAACATCTCCCACACGGGTAGTCGATATTAGCGGTCTCACAACGTGAAGCCAGTACACTGCGTGTATCGCATGGAGCTCAGGGCCTCCACTTTTAAGGAAATTTCCTTATTTTAAGAACATTTTTGGAAGAAAAAAAAATTAAAAAAAATAAAAACTCTAAAGCAACCTGATTAAATTTCCGGTTAATCTCAGGAAATGTAATTTTGAAATGGAAGCACTGATAGAGCTGCAAATCAATACCGCACATTATGTACGCATGTGCGCGGCATGCTTGTGGATAGCCCATGCTTTGGCGACATCAAAATAAACTAGAGCTCAAGTGTTTGTTAGAACAAACACACGGTGTTCGTGTCAACTTCCGGTTCAATCAAATTATCATCGATCATGTCAATCATATTTTGCAAAGGTGTATCATCTTTTATTATCACAATATCAATTTCATATTAAAAAGACATCAATTTTGCGTTAGGATCTGTTGAGTCTGAACTTCCTGTTTACACCGGAAGTAAAGGTCAGATCAAGTGATTCGAAGGTCATATATATGTACCTGATTTGTTTCAATATCCGAGTTTGGAAAAATAATCCCTTTTTAAAAATGCCGCTGGGGGTGCTCTGAACTTTGATGAAGTCACCAAACATTTTTGTTTTAAAAGATAAGATGTCACTAATCACTTCATTGACAGAAGTCATATTCAAATTTCCTATGGTTTTTGGGATAGAAAATTATTATTTTTCGAAACCTGCCACCAGAGGGCGCGGTGACAGGTGATGACGTCATCAGTCACATTTTGAAAAGGTCACATATCAATAGTAATTTTGTCCACGGAAGGCACGCCAAAATACCATATCATGTTGGCTGCAGACCCTGTAAAAGTGCTTAAAAATATTTTTTCAGTTAAACTTCCGGTTTCGACCGGTCAGATTGGGTCATGTCTGTGTACGAAATGGCACATAATTCAAGATCTGCAAGATGATGCAAAATTGCGTAAATTAATATCCTTTCTGGTTCATGAGATATCATTTTGTGAAATATTAAAATTGGATTTTACTGTATTTCGATATCTGATGACGTCACCGTGGCGTATCTTTTTGTTCACCGTGCTCAGACAATTGTGCGTGTCGCTTAAGCTCGGATCGTCCAAAACATTGGTTAACGCAGACGCAATTATGCTTGCAACTTGATTGTAGTTTTTTGGTCTACTGCGACAGTTTCGCGCTATATAGATTTCTTTGTGACAAATATAACAAGTAGGGGGACTCGGTTTCCTTCAAAACGCTTATGGTTTGGCTGCTTGGCGTATTGACTTGCGTACTGTGCGTTTTATGCGGTTGTCTGTTATCTGGCTTTCGCACATATGAGCTTTGATTCGTAGGTCGCTTAGTAGGTCGCTTGGTAAGCCAAAAATACAATGCGCATCTGCATATTGTTCTGCTAAACGTGCCATCTCAGAAGCACTAGGTTTTCGTTCGTTCAGGAATAGGCCTAAGCGTAGTTCTTCGCTACTACTGTTCAAGAATTGCTCGCGTAGTAGATATTTTAGACCGTCATGTGTTTTTATAGTTTTATCCATTTCTATCCATCGCGTCAAGGTACAATCTAAGTGAGCTACGAATTGGGGTGCCGTTTCCCCTTTTTCTGCGCTGATTTCTCTGAACTTTTGCCTAAAACCTATTGCGGTAAGGTGAAATCTTTTCAAGAGTGCGTCTTTTAGCAAGTCATATTTGGTTGCGTCTTCTACTGCCAAACGTGCAAGCGTGAGTACACATCCAATGCTTTGCCTTTTAAAAGCGCACTAAGATTGATTGCCCATTCGTCGCGTTCCCAATCTTGACTAGTGGCATATTGTTCGAACCTCTGAATGTACGCATCCAGATCAGCTCGTCAAACGGGGGAAGTTTGGGAGCTTTCACTTTGATACGCGGCGTAGGAGTTTGTGAGGAGGTATTGGCGGCGGTTTCGTTTGTGATCAATGATTCATGCTTCAGAGTTTCTAACCGTATTTGCATTTCTAACATTAATTTCTCTATCATGTCTTCGAAGCTCGAGTTGAAACGCGCGTTCATCACGGTCGTGTTTTTCTCTCACCATGCGTTCTTCGCGAATGAAACCTATCAACTCTTGCCCACTCAAATTACACGCTTCTGCCATACATATTATCTTTTCTACATCCTTTTCCATTCTTATAGAGCCCGGTATCAACTTACCAAAAGTTGTACCTTAACTGTGGGGAATAACACTCAGCCTGTATGGATATAATAATACCATACAATATTAATACAAACAACATAATTTACTATAAGTACATTCCAATATCATTTTGAGGTTTTCCTTGTCTTCTCTATTGTCTCCATTTTGCATTGTTTTCTTTTCTGTCAATTTCTCGGACAAGCCCCCAAGATTGTCACCGCTTCCGTTCCTTAATAAATTAAATTTGAGTGATGACCCCGATTCCTAATAAAGTTAACCAGACAGAAAGAAGGGACTAAGAGACAAGGAAAATTATCCATTTCAATTATTATATTCACATCAAACAACTATTTACAATATTTACAAAATTATATTTTGTTAGTTCATTTATAACAACTCATTTCATCACAAGTCTGCATCAATTCAATTCTTCTCCAATACAATAAATACTTTGTCAATTCAGGATGTTTTCAACTCAGTACTTTGTATTTTTTAAAACTTTAATTCAGTTTAAACTTCTTCACCTCAATGGTTCTTTGTCTTTACTAAGCTTCACTTCCTTCTATACTTAATGTTTAACACTTCGGCTTTTTAGCATATAGTCTCATTTTTCTTTCACAACTCCGGTGTGCTTACTAATATTCTTCAAGCACATTTTGAATCATATCTTCACATGTCATTATCTTCAATAATACAGAGTTTTCTCAAAATTTCAAAACAATCCCTGTCCAACGATATTCAATAAACTCGGATTTCTATAAACAGTCATTTATTATTAGAATGTATTATTTAAACAATCAATTATTATTAAAATATATTATTTGCCTGTGGTATCAGCTTAGTGGTGTCTGTGGTAATCTTCACACTGTCAATGGTTCTGCTCGAGCGAGTATGCCCTTTAGTAGTATGTCAGATGCCGTAGGTGGCGAGCTACACCAAAAAAGATATTTTTATCCAAAATTCTCTGTATAGGTTTTCTTTTATGAATTTAAAAAACACGATTTTAAAAAATTATTTAGAAACGAAAATAAACACCAAAAAAGATATTTTATTCAAAATTCTCAGGTATAGGGGGTTATTTTTGAGAATTTGACCTAAAGATATTTTTAAAGCATTAAAACTTCACTAGGATCAGCTAGCATCTTCAGGTCAAATTCGCTGGGGAGCGCATACTCAAAAAAAGATTTAAAATGATTTGGCCTCATCAAAAAATCGATGAGGCCAAGAGTGTTCCTTAAAAAGAGACTTTAAAAAGTGACATAATGAATCAGGTATTATATTGTTTAATAGTAAAGATGGAGAGAACGATGATTTTGTGTGAATGGCTTTTAGTAGGCAAAAACGTCAAGTGTTGTAGAATGAGTATTCGCGGTGATGTCTATTGCCCGATGCATCGATACCGTATTCGTCGAGGTACGAGCGTACCACTTCCTTGTTGTATATGTAAAAATGGCACAAAAGCAAAGGCGGGCTCGTGTACGAAATGCACAAAGATATTAAATGTAGCGAGAGAAAAAACTAAACGATCGTACAATAGAGTGATGAAAGAATTGTCAGAAAGATAAATTACGTCGCTGGGGCGTACGGGGGAGGTCTATCGAACGTTTTTACACGCTCCGCTACTCGCGAAGCGTGTTTTTGACGTGAAGCATAATAGCTCTTATTTATCGTCAAAGCTACTTTAAACTCAAAAGTTTTTCTATAAGAATTTTTTTTTCTGCATCAGAGTTTACTTTTGTTTTAACCTCTGGTATAGTCGTTGGTACACTCTTTGCGACGGCGTTACGGATTTTTTCTTTCATTTTATAATATTTTTCTCGCTCTTCACACACGAGCACAAATTCTTCTTGGTTGATGTAACCGTCTTCTAAAGCTTTACTAACGTGGTTTTCGATCGTGTTGAGTTTACTCAACGCTAAAATTCGTATTTCATCGTGTTTTTTAGCTTTTTTATAACATTTATTTTTCGCGTATCTAATAGCGAAAGCTGCGCTACCCAACCCCAAAGCTAAACCTTCTAAAGCGAATCCTACCGGCGACGATACAACCGTAGCGATACTGGCTATTCCGATGGCTCCCGCTCCCATACAACCCAATTCTGCGAGAGTTTCTGCGACGTTACAAGCGTTTATGATTTTATTATATTTTTTATATACGGCTTCACGTTCGTTTATTTCGATTCGTAATTCTTTTTGAATATCATCGATTTTTTGCAATCGAAATGATTTAGCGTCATTCGTCAAAGGTGGTAAATTTGGATAAAGTACGTTCGTTGATGGTAAATTTGGATAAAGTACATTCGTCGATTCTATAGGTGTGCTCATTTGTTTTATTAATAGAAAACAAAAAAAAAAATATATAATTTGACGGCTAAGTGACAACTTTTATATTGTAACAGATTCCAACATAAAAAGAGCCGAAAAAGGTTGCTTGTATAAAAGCGTTTAAGTTGGTTTGTTTAAATTTCAAACATATCCCACATTCTAAAAGCCGTGCATTCACATTGAAATAAATTAAATCACTACTTGTGTCATCTAATAAATCTAATATAAACACATCATTCGTTATAGTTGTATTATTTTTATAATACACATGGTTTTGTTGGTCAGTTTCATCATTGTATGAAGAGCCAGAGTATATTTTAACATACATTGAACTGAGTATTGGACCAAGAACATGAATCCTCGGACGATTAGTAGTATGCCATATAATTTTTATTATATCGTTTAAATTGTACAAGGTTATATTTTGTTGTAAACCATTCGTATTGATATGTCCACTAGTTTCAAAAATGTTACCATCGTTGCTAACACCGTTTAGTTCTTGAGATTTGACTCGCTCACTCGTTTTTCGACTCGGTCCGTAAATGCTCGCCATATTTATTATACCAAAATTATTTAATTCGACGGTAAACTTGCTATTTTTATATTGAAACAGATTTTTGAATTTAGCGAACCGAAAAAACTCGCTTCGACAAAAACTTTTCTAACGTTTCGCATTTTAAAACACATTTCGTATTTTAAATGTTGCGTTTCATTTTCTAGAAAATGAAATTTCTCATCTCGTTGCGGAGAAGGAATATAATAAATGTTGGGAGCGTAATCGCGCGTCGCCGAATGCGTAGCGAAACTATTAGTTTTTATAAACTGCGTAAAAATGCTACAATACGTGGGCGCGGTCGTAAACAAGAAAAAGGGTTGTTTAAAAATATCGTGCCATCCTAGTACGACGCCGACTTTTTCGATTAAAACTACTCGCCATAAAATTTCGTCTCTGTTTAGATATCCGTGATGTTCGTAAATTTCACCTTTCGATTCGTCGCTAGCGCTCGTTATAGCTCCAACGCTCGTTGTACGCTTCGCGTCAGCGCGACTAGGTCCGTAAATACTCGCCATATTTATATAATTTCAACATTTAAAATAATGGGGAAACCGTGATTATGTATATCTCTACTTTTGCTATCTCTAACTCGAAAACTCAACTCGTTAAAAGTTCCGAGTCGTAATTTTTTTGCTAATGGATTTGTATATTGCATGTACATGCTTTCACCAAACGACGCGTCTCGCAAAGGAAAAGAGTTTAAAATTGTGCAGGGTTTTCCGTTGAAATAATTATCGGTCGTAGAAATTTGATCGCAATGAATGTATAAAAATTTAAAAAGTTGTACGTCAATTTTGTTGCTGTATTCTCCCGCGGTTAGAGATTCGCTATGCAACCCCAATAAATTAGCTAACCCAGATGAAAATTTAACGCTCTTGTTCACTTGAGCTAATATTAACGTGTATTCACCCTTGGATTTATCGATTCTAAACGTTATCCAAGGCTCATTTTTCGTTATAATCTCGATAATTTCGATAATGTTGTAAAGGCCCGCCTCGATAAATTTTACATCACCTTCTGATTCACCCACCGTGCGAATTAGTATTCTTTCTTTTTTACGCACGTTGTAATATCCCACCCAAATGTTTACGCTGTGTAATATAATCGAGAGATTATCTCGTCGATTATCGATAACGTTGTATAATTGAACCGACCCTCCTTCTTTACCAATTTCGATTTCAAACGTATGATACATTTTATTATATTTTAATATAATAAAATGTCGTTTCCATTAGCATTCGAGAGTAATTTTACGTATTCGTACGAGCAATCTGGAAATTTTAAAGCGCCTCTTAATTTTAACGATGGTGATTTAACGAGTATAAACATTTACGTAAACAAGAATGAGTTTTTTAACGTTCGTTTTAATAATGTTTTCAACAACTACAAGCTGCCTCGCGTTAAAAGCGACGACGTTGTCGACGATTGGTATTCTAACCCACTAAAATTTTATCAAAATCAAATAAATTTTGCGACGTACTGCGCCACGACGAGGTGCGGCGTGAGTTATCAACATTTAAACCATTTAAACCCGATGATTCGTAGTTTTTTTAGATTTCACGTCTATTATCAAATTAGACGATTGCTCAAAGAAATGAACTGCCCCGCATCTTTTCAAAATTTTTACGACGCGTTTTACAATAATATAGACGTGAGCGCGTACAAAAAAATATGTAAAGAATTTCACCTTTCTCAAGCCTCTAATTGGAAACAACGAGTTGATTTAAATTCAAACGGATTAGGAACGGCTTATTATTACGATAACGGTTACAAAGCAGTACCCAATAACAACTACGATAAAAGTAGTTTGAACGTTATTTCTACCGAGGTGACCGATTACGATTATTACAAAACCGCGACTAAAATGAGTTTTGGAGATCATCCTTCGACCTATACGATCGCATTCATTTCACAATCTTCAACACAGCTCGCTTGGTCAAAATTTATAATCAGCGAGTCTAAAGGTTTTACGGATGTTGGTACGCAACGAATAAACGACTCGTTAAGAACGTACGTTTACGCGATTTTAGGGGCTCAAGCGCAAGCGAAAAGCTCATTTTTAGCGGGTGGTACAGGTTTAGACGCGCAACGTGAATTTATAAATATAGTAAACGCAGAGATTGACTCTCCGGTCGATTTACAAACTAGCATTCAACGATATCAAGATGTTTTACAATACGCTCGCAGTCGTTTAAACTTTTGTCTAGGAGAAAATTTATACATGATGCCTAGCGATATGAATTTACGAATAGGCAATTATGCGGGATACAACAATAATCTATTAATCGCGACGAGCGGTTTATCTTTAGGTTCAAATTTAGATACAAATTCAACGCCCGCTATTCCTCCTATTTTACCTTTACAAACGCAACAATCGTCAATTACAAAACATGTAGAAGATGATTCTAAATCATCTTCTACAATAGCACACGCGCAAGACGCAATCCGCAAGCGCTATTTAGAAGATGCGATAAAAGAAGTTAGCGATGCTAGTCATCAAGAAGAAAAAAATTCTTTAATACTTGGTTTTGCGATTTTAGCTGGTGTAACCGTTATGATTTATGAATTGTTATTTTAACACGCTATCGCGTCAGCGTTTTCTGAGTATAAGCTAAAACTAATACTCCGACTCCGCTTATCGCCAACCATAAATGTTCTGCCGTCCACGCAACAATGTTGGAAGCTGTTTTAAATAGCCAACTTATAACCGTACCGATAATGGCCGGTAAAGCGGCTAAAGCTTTCGCTCCCAGTTTAGATAATACATTCGCTAGATTTTTTAATGTTTTTTGTATCCACTCTTTTACGTTGCTCGGTTGTGGTTGTGGAGTTGGTTCTGGCGCAGGAGTTGGTTTTGGAACAACAGAACTTACAACATTACCGATCGATTTGACGATAAAAGCAATGGTCATACTAAAAGCTGTTAATATACTGATAATCGTTACACCTTGTTCTCTAAATAAAGTTTTAATTTTATCTCCTAACGTAATATCCCTTTCTAACATTTTTTGAGCCGTTTCTTTAATTCTATTAATTTGACTACGAAGAACGTAATCATGCGCATCTATTTGCTCTACGATTACTCGTTTATCACCCACCAGCTCTCGCAATTCTTGACTATACTTTTTTATTGATTTTTTATCAATCTCTCTTTCTTCAGCGTCGCTAATTACTTCTTTCATATTATAAATTCTTTGGTTTAGTGTTTTTAATTTACTTAAAAGATTTAATTGTTCACCTCGACTCGTAGCCATAATGTTATCAAGTGCTATTACTTCTCGCCATTGTATGTTTAATTCTGTTTGAGTGTTTTGATCTCTCGAAAGAGCTATTTCGATAGCTTCTTGAACTTGTATTGATTTTTCTACGCGTTGTTGAGGTATAGATGGTAATTTTCTACGACCATCTCGTTCTTTTATTACTATTTCTGTTGTGTCTATAATGTTAGAAATAGATTGGGGGCCGAAAGCTGTTAAATCACTTCTAGTTAAACCTTTGATCGAACCTAATTTTAAAAATCCACCCGTTTTTAAATTAGTTAATCGTATTTCTGTATTACCTTTTATAAAATAAAGTAAACCCACTCCTCTTTCATTTAGTTTATACTTGAATCTTGTATAGTCTTTTATAGAGTTTAAAAAACCTATACTTGCATAAAAATCATCGACTATATCTTTACGCAATCTCTAAACTTGAAAAATGCATCTCAGACATTAAAACTTGGATGACTGTTAATAAGCTTAAACTAAATGATGATAAAACAGAATTCTTTGTCGCTGCTTCCTCCCATAATCTCAAACTTATCCCCGATATTTCCATTACTATTGGAAATTCTTCTATTCACCCATCTGAATCTGTCAGGAACCTAGGTGCATTCTTTGACTCGGCTATGTCCATGTCTTCCCATATATTACATATATCACAAACTGTCAATTACTATCTTCGCAATATATCACGTGCCCGCAAGTTCATGGATGAATCTACGTGTCATCACGCCGTTCGTTCATTGGTACTTTCACGGCTTGATTATTGTAATGGTTTGTTATCTTCTGTACCCAATGTACACATCCAACGACTGCAGCGGTTACAAAACTGGGCCGCACGTTTAGTTTTTGCCGTCAACCGAAAGCATGATCCCATACCCTTAATGCATTCGCTACACTGGTTACCAATACAACAAAGAATAATGTTCAAGCATCTGTTATTTGTCTACAAATCCTTTCATAACCTTGTCCCAATCTATTTATCAAACTGCTTGTTAAAATATGTTCCAAGAAGAAATAACTTGAGATCTGGAGATGATATCCTACGACTTGAATATCCTAGAACAAGAGTACGGGCCGGTGACAGAACTTTCACTGTATGTGCCTCCCGTGCATGGAATAATCTCCCGATCTCAGTTAGATCTTCTACCTCTATAAATAATTTCAAAAAATCTTTGAAAACGCATCTCTTTGTATAATTTTCCTACCTTTGTATTATTTTGTAATCATTGTTTCAACTGTTAATTTTAATGTAACTATTTTATTGTAAGTATATTTAAGTATCATTTTATATTTGTACGCGCTTTGAGCCTCCTGGGAAAAGCGCATTATAAATATTAATGTAATGTAATGTAATGTAATGTAATGAGATAAAGTCGGTGTGCTAAAAGAAGTTTCTCGTTCCATCGGAATATCACCCAAGTTGTTGACACGCATTTCATCATCCAAATATTCATCTTCGGGTTGATTAAACATTGGGTCTAATTCTATATATGGTTTTCCTCCTTCTTCCATTTTATAATATCTTTTATTTTAATAGTTTCCAACTCGCGTAACCAACTACACTCATACCAATAATGATAAATAACATCTCTCCCGTTTTTTGATCTTCGCTAGGAACGTAAAAATCTTCTAATCGCGGTTCTTTACGTAAATCGAGAGGTAAATTTATTCTTTCGTTAGCTACTCGCGAATATTCTTGCATCGCTTCATTAATGTTATTAAACGTTCTTATCGCGCTCGATTCTTTTTGTATTTTCTCATTTAAATAATCTAGATATTTTAAACGCTTTTTACTAAATTCGTCTCTAGCTTTCGAAAGATGTTCCAACGCTAAATCGTGTCGTTTGCGTTCTTGCAATGCGTCATTACCACGTAAATTACTAAATAAAAAATTCGATCCGGTAAACGCTAACGCGTTGATTACCGCGCCTCCAATCATCATCGCTATAGATACCATTTTCTTTTACAAACATAAAAAAATTATTATATTTACTAACGTTAAATATGACCAATAATACGTACGGAGATACGCTAGATCCATACAGAAGACTAAGAGAACCTCGAGGCTTAAAAGGAATGCGCCAAAAAGTCGTCATTACAAACAATCCGAGTACCATAAACGAAAATCAATTGTTGGCGGTTCGTTTTCCAAATTTAGGAATGAATGACGTCATCGTTCCGAATACAACGCGATTAGCTTTCAACATTGAACTCGTTAGCTCAGGCGATGAAAATAGAACGTTGGTACAAAATGTAGGCAGATACATTGTAAAACATATAATAATTAAAATGGAAGGAAACGAAATATTTAGTTTAGACGATGCGGATGTATTCAATTGTTACAAAGACGAATGGCTGACCAAAGATCAACGCGAAAATTTAACGTATCAAGGAATAGAAGATGTAAACGTGACTAAAATAAGAATAGACGCTAGTGATAAAGATGTAGCTGCAAACGGCGGAAAAGATAAAGCTGTCGCAGACGCGTATAAAAATAGATATCACATTCCACTCGATTTTGAATTGTTGACCGATCATCAACCTTACTATCAGTCGGGCATCGGAGATCGATTGACTTACGAACTCGTGTTTAATAAATTTAGTAACGTAATCAAAAGCACCGACGACAACGCTAAATATGTTATAAGTGGAATTTCTTTAGAATTTGAGGTTGTTCATATGCCGGAACTCGCTAGAACAATTAGAAATCAATACAGCGATAGAACGAGTATATTGTTTGATCGCGTATTGAGACAGAGCGTAACTACGTACAACAAAAAAGATACAATGTGGAATATAAATTTAAATACTCCAGCAAAAAGTATGAAAGGAATATTGTTTCTATTCAAAGAACCCAACGTGAAAGAAAGCAACAAGTTTTATAATCCGAAAATAACAAAAGTTAGTATTACAATCGAAGGCGTTCCCAATCAACTCTACGCGCACGGAATGAAAAGATATCAACAATGGGAAGAGATTTCAAAATATTTCGGTGATTCGAGAAAACAACACGCTATACGAGTTGTGAAAGCTCTAGATTTGGCCAACATCAAAATAGCGAATTATTATCATGATAAATACGGTTTATTTTTAGATTTAAGAACGAGTACCGATAATGTATTACACGGAAGCGGAAGACGAGTGCAAAACTTATCCGAAGGAATTACCATTCAAATTGAAAAAGAAGCCGAGAGTGCGGGTGAACTAAACATGTATACTTTTATTATCATGGACGCGCAACTAAACATTAGAAACTCGCGTTTCGAATCGGTCGATTATTAAACATCCAACGATAGAGTGATTATTAAAAAACGTTTAATATTAAAAAGAAAATGTTACCTAAATATCCACACGCTGCGTTAATTTGCGGACAAACGGGATGCGGAAAAACTGAATTTGTTTTAAATTTATTACAAAATGAATATTTTAAATATTTTGAAAATATCATTATATTATGCCCTACCATTTTCAACAATGATGCGTACAAAAATAGAAAATGGGTTCTAAACGACGATAACGTACACGTTAACGATTTAAACGACATATCGCTGAATAGGGCTATACAAATTTATAGCGACGCTTTCAAAACGGAAGAAACGTTGTTTATTATAGACGATTGCAGCGCTAATAAACAGTTGCATTATAAAAAATACGACGAGAATAATAAATGTATGATCACGCAATTGGCTTTTAGCGGTAGACACGTACAACACAGCTGTTGGATTCTTTCGCAAAAATATAATAGCGTATTGAAAGATTTTAGAGAACAACTCAAATGGACGTGTTTATTTTATTGTAAAGATAGAGATTCGTACGAGAATTGTCTTAGAGAAAATGATGTTGTACCAACTCGTGAGTTGAGAATGGAAATTCATGAAAAATTAAAACGAGTTAAACACCGTAAATTAATTTTAAAAACGGATCAACCTACCGGTTGGGAAATACGCGACTGAGTGATTACCGTCAAGTCGTTGGCGATCCCCTCATATAGGTTACTCATAAATTACTCATAGGTTACTCATAGGTTAAGAGCAATTACTCATAGGTTACTCATAGGTTAAGAGCAATTACTCATAGGAAAAGAGCAATTACTCATAGGTTACTCATAGGTTACTCATAGGTTACTCATAGGTTAAGAGCAATTACTCATAGGTTACTCATAGGAAAAGAGCAATTACTCATAGGTTACTCATAGGAAAAGAGCAATTACTCATAGGTTACTCATAGGAAAAGAGCAATTACTCATAGGTTACTCATAGGAAAAGAGCAATTGCTCATAGGTCGTTTGTCTCGCATTTTAATAAATATTATAAAGCATATTTATAAATATGAATGTTGAACGAGTGCAAGTTTTATTTACGAATATATCTGTTGAACGAGTAACTGATTTTATATATAATCTTAACCAACTAGTAAATACCGCGAAAGAAAGACAATAATTGGTACAAGTATTAAACGATAATACTGAAAAAGTAAAAGGTATATTTAATAGTATAGATGCTGAACGAGTAAAAGATCTAATGTTAAATCTTAACGAGCTTTTAAACGTCGATGGGTTATCTAAAACTAATTATTGGTTTCTATATTTTTTAATAAATTTAATCGATTATTCTTCAAGTACATATAATAAATGGAAGAAGTACATAAGCTATTAAACGAAAAAATACAGACGCCACTCGTTAACGACGTTAGCGTCAACGACGATAGCTTATTGCTGAAACAACGTCTTTTATCGGTCGTAATAGGAGGAGACTCAACCAAGTTTTTCGGTAAAGAACTAAGCGTTAGCGATATTGAAGCTTTGAGCGAGCAAGAGCGAGAAGTATTACACGCGCAATACGAAACTAAATTAGGTCGCGATATTACTCAGTCTTTAGGTAGCACCATTATAACGCTATACGCTAAACTATTGGGGCTTAGTTTAAATCGTATTGATTTGTACGGTCATAAATTTCAAATTGATGATGAAGGTAAATTAATTTCAGATTTAGAAAAAGATCCGTTCATTAATAGCATGCTTAATACAGTGTTGTGTGAAATATACTACAAGTACGGTATGTTTCTCGCTCCGCTCAGCGTTTCGCTGATTACGGCAAAACATTTAAAAAGAAAAGAAGAAATAGAAACTTGCAAAACATTATCTTCAACTGATAATAAATGCGATGGAAACCAACGAGCAAACGACTGTGCCGAAGGAGATTGCGCAACCAGAACCAACACCAAAGACCATTACCCAACCAGCGACTAGGTCAAAAAACCCAAACAGAGTTGCGGCCGGAAAAAAATTAGCCGAAATTAACAAAAAGAAAAAACTACAACTCGCTAAACCCGCGAAAAGCGTTAAAACGTCTCGCGATAGCGAAGGTTATAAAGAAAACAACTCAATGAGCAATGAAACGAGTTACTACTATTATATAGCAATAGCTATTGGAGGTATCGCTTATTTCTTGTTTAGACAAAACGAACCCGTTAAACTCGCTAGAGAACCCGTTAAACTCGCTAGCGTTTCACCACCCACCGCGCCAGAGAAACTAAATGTTTTTGAAATGGAATAAAAAAACTTTTTTTTTTTATATTTAACGATTATAAACATGTCTTCAATGCCTATAAATACGAAAACGATCGCCGATACAGTTTATCACAGCTCAGTTATGACTCTTTTAGTCATTTTATACAGCATGCTCGGTGAAAAAATATTTAAAATGAAGCCAGCCGATTTAGGAAAATTGGATATAAAAGACGGGTTAAAACTAACTGGAACGATTGGATTAAGCGGTGCGACGCAAATGTGGTTAGTTAAACAAGGAATTTTACCAAACTCGCTCATGCCCGCCGAATAATGTTGAGAATAGAATAATATTTATAAATATTAAATGGATGAACGAAAACTATCCAACGCTTATTATAGTCCGAGAGGATACTAAATTGGCTAAAGAAACGAGAGTAAATGTAAAACTCGTTCGACGATGGATAAAAAAGCAAGCGCTGTGGCAAATTTATTTACCCTATCCTAAATATATTCCGAGACCAACTAGTAGTAATAGCTCGCTCGAAAAACCGAATGAGGTTCATCAAGCGGATCTATTGTTTCTTCCTCACGATGTAATCGGTAAAAGAACTTTCAAGTACGCGTTAACGGTCGTAGATGAAGCCAGCAGATATAAAGCTGCAGTACCTTTAACCGATAAAACAGCCGCGCGAGTCAGCGATGCTTTTGAAAAAATTTACAAACGATCGCCGTTGGTTTGGCCTAAAATTATAAAAGTCGACCCTGGAAAAGAATTCATGAGCAGCGTTAATGCTTTGATGAGCGAGCATAATGTAAAAATTCAGCGAGGAGAGGTTGGAAATCACAGAGCTCAGGGTATAGTTGAGAGATTTAATAGAACTTTGAGCGAAAGATTATTTTCGCATCAATACGGTCAAGAAATTGCAACTAATGTTAGAAATAGAGAATGGGTTAACAGATTACCAGCGGTCGTAAAAGCGTTAAACAATGAGACGACTCGACTGATTAATTCGAAACCTAAAGACGCGATTAAATTAGATAGCGTCGAGCAAAATCCAGCATCACCCATGCGAGTTGTAAATGAAAAAAGAATTCCCAATAATAGTTTAGTTCGGTATTTATACGCGCCGGGTGAAGCTGAAAAAGATACGAGACGTAGAGCGACCGATCCTATATGGAGTATAAAAATTTATAGAATATCTAAAACGATGAAGGCTGCGAATCAACCTATATTGTATTATGTAGAAGGAGGCCCCGCACGTAGTTTTGTAAGAGAAGAAATACAAATTATTCCTAGAGATACAATGAATCCACCGATAGCTTAAACGTTAATCGTTCGTAATCGTTCAATCAAAATCAACTTTACGATCATGTAATGATTGTAAGCTAGAGTATCTATTCCGTTTTCTAAAATGTATCTCTTTGTGTCTAGAGGAGATAGCGATATTTTATTTACTAGAGTTGTATATAGTCTATGGTTTACGTGCCTAATAAAATTCATAGGGTGATGCAGAGTAGTTTTAAACGATAAAACTTGTTTATATCGCTCGTGTTGGATATCTTGTTCTAAAACTTGTCTTTTAACTCCTTTAGCTTTTCTTATTTCAGCTTTGTCCGATGTAAGTATCGAATACATTTTGGGTCTTAAACAAACAACTTCAGAGATTACAGTTTTCGCGCACTCGTCTTTCATTTTACCGATCACTTTTTTGTTTTTTTCAGAATGTAAAAAATGACTCAACTCGTAATTACTAAAATCGTACAATCGTTTGTCCTTTTTCATATCTTTGTAAACATCTTTCGTTTTAATTTCCAAGAGGAGGCTATCTGTATCCGTGTAAATCAACTCACAATTGTTTTCGTATTTTTGCTTTAAATGATTGTAATAAAAATCGTACATGAAAACCTTGGATAAATCCAGTATACTCATTCCTACGTAAATCGGGCGGTTGAGTACGAGTTTTGTTTTGTGCATGTGAATCGCTACTAGATTGTTATCGAAAATCCTAGCCTCTGCAAAATTTGGTTTCGCGATGAGCGCACGAATTAAATTGTCTTGTTTTGGATCGTTTAATCGCTTCAAATTTACGTTGACGCGATTTCGTACATTTTCCATCGTCTTTCCAAAAACCGAATTGTTCATCAGTTTGTACAAATCTTTTTCAAAATCACTCGTCGCATCTTTTCTTAATCGTGTATTTAAATCAATGTACGATTTCATCCAACACGATTCGTTAAATTCTAATACTTTGTGAATTTTAGTTAGTTTCATGCCGAGTTGCAAGTACAATTGTAAATTACGATAATGAAGCACGTAGTTTTTCTTG
Source organism: Zoroaster sp. YZ-2022 (assembly GCA_029582265.1). Taxonomy (NCBI): domain Eukaryota; kingdom Metazoa; phylum Echinodermata; class Asteroidea; order Forcipulatida; family Zoroasteridae; genus Zoroaster; species Zoroaster sp. YZ-2022. The sequence goes on from CM055827.1 coordinate 37,739,348, forward strand.
TCTGATAAATTTGGAACTAATTTAACAACGTTTGGAGCGGGTTTATCTTTTAGTAAATTCTTTTGATACGGCGACATCCATTCTTTCGGTACAATCAACGACTCTGGCGCTAGTGGAAACGCGTTGTGAGAATCGTGTAAAATGGTTGGATATTCTAAATCAACCTCTAAAATGTATCCTTTATTGTTTTTAAACCCATCTCTCTCGAGTTTGTTAATTTGTTTTTCGCTCAACCATTTAAAATTACCAGTCGGTAAAGGTTGACTCATGGCATAGCCGTATAAATTATTCGCGTCCAAGTATGTAATGTAACTCGACGGTTTAGATGAATCGTAATCGTCTAAATATACATTATTTGCTTTCGCGTATCGTTTACTCACCATGCACGTTCCTCCGCGCGTGCCTTTTTCAATAAACAAATGCATGTTGATATCGGTAAACAAATCTAAAGTTTGTTTCGAATGTTTCAACAAAGCGTCCCAACTTAACCCAGGACTCGTATAATAATTAGCAGGATCCAAACCGTACTGTTTTAAACAAGTATTACGAAAGTTTTCAAATACGTCCGCCAACAAACAAGTATCGGTACGCACGTACAAATCGTGATAATCACCCAAGTTTCTACAATTAAACTTGTTGTAAACGTTTTTAGCATGCTCGTATTGTTGTTTAGTAATGTGACTATCGTTTAAACTACTGTAAAAAGATTCTATAGAAGGAAGTTGCGTTTCTTTGAAACGCTCGAAAGAGTCCATGTACTCGTAAGGATAAATGCCCTTGCTTTTAATGAGATTGAATTTTTCTAAATTTGGTTCAAACTTACTCGTAATTGGAAAAGAATCGTTTGATTTTACGAGTTTGTCCAACGAAGCTAGTAAAAATTGAGCGCTGTCTATAAATCGTAGTTGATTAATACTAAAAGAAATATACTTTTCGATATTGTTTGGAATACACGTTAAATTTCCGCCGATGAGACCGGCAGCCTGCATAATGAGATGAGAGTCGTAGCCTCGTAAATTATGAAATATGACCGGAACAAACGTTTTCTTTGGTTTTAAACTTAGTCTTAAATTACAACAATTATGCGCAGCGCCTCGATACTTTCCGGTAATGTGACAGTGATCTCTAACTCGAGTATACTTGTCGTCAGCGTCTTTAAAAAACTTCTTTTCGCATATCCAACACTCGCTGGTAGAGTTGTAATCTTGCTCATTTTCTTTAGTCATGTTTAATTTTTTAGGGTTTTTAAATATCGTATTAATCTTTTCTTCTTCTTTTTGTAATGCATCTAAAAAATGTTTAGATGCGTCTTTTCCCCTATACGTAACGGGAGAACTATACTTTCTCCATTGCATTTTACAATGACGTACGAATAGCCGCAAACGACGTGTTCTTGTAGTTTTGTAGTATTGGTAGAGTTTTCGTCTTGAATTGGATTAATAACACTCTCAAAGTCGGCGTATATCGCGAATGGAACTTTCATCTTTTTATGAAAATTTATAAACTTTAACTTGTCGTTTTTACCTTTTTCAGGCATTACGATAGTCGTCGGTCTGCCGTTTATTCCCTTACACATTTTTACGTGGTTTTCGAGATACGCTCCCGTCGAAAAACCTTGTAAACATCTCAAACAAAAATGCTGACGATGTCCGTGTTTCGTTTGGTCAAAAAGTAATTTATTTACATCTTTTATCCAAACGTAGTGAGATCTAGTTCCTTCTTTTTCTTCTTTGTGAAACAATACATTTATACGATCTAGCTCCGCGGGTTGCTCGCTAATTTGATAAACCATTATCGTTTTTGACTCGCAACCGAAAACGTTTATCGCTATATTGTTTTGTTTCTCTACTCGCTTAATTTGATTGAGGGGTGTAGGAGCGTCAATGTTGTTAAAATTTAAACCGTCCTCTTTTGGGTATTTACTCGTTTTTTGTGGATCCTTGCTAGCTGGAAAAAGAGCGCTGCGAATCGCCCACCGCAAACAATCGTCGTCGTCTTTGTTTTTTACGTTGATGCAAGCTTTTTTATTTTTAATGTAGTCGCACAGCTCTATCCAACTACCACCTTTCAGAGGCTGAAAGTTGCCAATTCTAACGTTCATTCCAACGATTCTATCTATTACCCATCCACTACCTTCATGCGTATATTTTTCTAAAACTTCTTGAATTTGTGAAAAAACTTCATATAATACATTATTGATATCATGCAAATTAAATAAAACAATTTGCCCATTATTATGAAAATTTGCATCTTCTTCATCCGTGCCGTTTGGGTTTTCTTTAAGTAATTTAATGCGCACGTATATCATAAACTTGAACGCTTTAAAATCCTTCAAGTCTTTAGTCAACTCGGCGATAATCTTTGGTTTTACAGCTCTCCAAAAAACATTTAAATCTTTTTCTTTGCTATGATTCAACGGGACCGTCATTAAATGTTGACGTAAATAACCACCACCATTAATGTGGCGATTAAACCTCAACTTGGTTTCTCGGTTGTAAAACCTTTTAATAGCGTTAATGTAGTCTTTTTTAATCAACCGCGATCTCGCTCCCGAGCCGTGTAACGGCGTTGTAATATTTTCGAGAGCTATGCGCCTTTTCAATTCAACCAAATTTAACTCGTACAATGGTTTTTGTTTATGGTTTTTTTAATATAATTTTACAGCTTTGTAATAAACACGTTTTTTAAATCTACTTGTACCGTTTGAAATTATACGAATTTGTTTCTGTTGTGCAAAATTTTTCAATTCATCCAATGTCCATTTCGATAAATATTTAGTAGTCATCTTTACTATTAAACAATATAATACCTGATTCATTATGTCACTTTTTAAAGTCTCTTTTTAAGGAACACTCTTGGCCTCATCGATTTTTTGATGAGGCCAAATCTTTTTTTGAGTATGCGCTCCCCAGCGAATTTGACCTGAAGATGCTAGCTGATCCTAGTGAAGTTTTAATGCTTTAAAAATATCTTTAGGTCAAATTCTCAAAAATAACCCCCTATACCTGAGAATTTTGAATAAAATATCTTTTTTGGTGTTTATTTTCGTTTCTAAATAATTTTTTAAAATCGTGTTTTTTAAATTCATAAAAAAAAACCTATACAGAGAATTTTGGATAAAAATATCTTTTTTGGTGTAGCTCGCCACCTACGGCATCTGACATACTACTCCTTTGACCAGACTTCAGCCAAATGAGCCACGATACGTCACTGCTTGACTTTGTATTCTCTTAAGTAGACTCTTCGAGTCAACATTACGGCCATCTAAAATATAAAAATTACCAAAAGCCCATACGGTATTTCGTTCTATCTAACAAACAGTAACTTCTGAAACTCCAGACATAACTAAATATATGCAGTCGTGAATCATGGAATTAGTTTTTTAAAGCAATCTCGGGCAATAATTTAGACAGTCTCAACAGGCTTTGATGTTCGTAATACAGTTAATGGTAATCTTGAGGTTTCAAAGATATTGCCAGGTTTACTTTGGTAAATGCACATTAAACTTTCAACATTATTTTACAAAACTTACGGTTATTGATGGGTAGAAAAGCTTGGAAAGGTGTGGGAGGCCGAGTGTTGTGGCGGTAGTGCCGGAAAACCAAAAAGATGGTAATTTGCCAGGAAGATCTTGGTTTTGGCACTGGTATTGCCAAAAGCAGACAAGATTTCTGGCTGTTTTTCAGAATATCTGCCGATATACCTGCTTAATCAGGCGTCTTCTGGGCGTTAGTGCCGGACTCTGTACACTCAGGATTGCCTCGACCACACTCACTCTCGGATAGGTGTTATCTGACCTCGATCAGAAGGAGATATGTAACACTCTCAAAACATTCTACCGTTACATCACACTCCATTCACCCTTACAATGTGTAACAATAACCATGGCGACACAGACAAAACAAATTATATAACGTTAACGCTGTGGCGTCTAATCCGATACAGCATCACCTTAAATTTCATTGGCTGGAAAGACGTCTACGCGGGTTTTTCGCGCTTAACTATTGGTTAAACATTTCTAGAAGCCTTGATTTTTTGTAAACGGCCCGGGGTGATTTAAAAGTGTTCCCGTGTTGCGGCTTGCGAAAGACTGTGACACAACTTTACCTGAAACTGTATGTCACAAATTTATTGACAACTGCGTGTTGTGGTCTTGGTATGTGTCAATGTTGGAGGCCGCACTTTGGAAAAAACGAACAATTTCAAAGAGGTGTTCGCGCTGTCGTACGAACACCTAACAAAGATGTCCGAGAACAGGAGTTGTACAACACCCTTCATATACAGACTCATGATAAATTACGTTTAACAGTCTCTGTGACAGAAATCCTCCTGGTAGAAGTGTTTCACCACCATGACGGGTGGGCCGCCCTCTCCAATAAGGCCCCCTAAGGATGGGCAAGCTTTGGATAGGTGCAGGACATTTTGTGGTTTGTTTACTATAGTTTTAAACAGGAATACAGTTAGCGTCTGGTTTAAAGTTCCCGCGGGCAGTAGGGCATTTCGTGCGGTAAGTTGTACAACTTGGTGGAGAAAACCCTTTCGCCATAAACCAGATCTGTATTTTCGTCCTCCGAAGGGTCAATCGAGGTCAACCGAGGTCAACCTTATGCTCAGCTAGCCACCTCTTGGCGGTTCACCCGCGACGATGAGGTGACCAATTCCTGTCTGTGGTCACCGATAGCCTGGCAGAATCAAGTGCACCGTCCGGATCTGGAGATAGATCAAATATCGATTTTATCCGGTGAATGAGTTAACCGATGCGGTACAGATCATAACATTGTTGGGTAGCAAGTCCCATTCAGGTACAGTTCTTGGGAAGAGTGAATGGAAGTAGCAGGCTGTTGGCTGGGAAAGCCTGAGATACGAGGATAAATGCGATTTTCAGAAGGATGTTTAGTTGAGGCTATACGGTAGTTGAACGCGGTTTCATGGATATCGTGAAGGATGATGCCATGAGTTTCCTTGCAGAAGTGCAAAGTCAGGCCTTAGAACGTCTATTTTTGGGAGATTCCCAGCGCAATGGTTCTGGCATAGCCCTTACCGAACCGGAAA